>CM059186.1:8888355-8931861 GCA_030323885.1 Branchipolynoe longqiensis | reverse complement strand
GGTTTTCGCCCTACAGTATAACCCCCATTAAACCAAACTTGAAGGGACCCTAGAAATTTGTTTGGATTAACGGATCATTGATTTAACCGAGCTTTGGCTTCGACTTTAGCTTGGCTTTGGCAAAAACGTGGGTGCATTATGAATGTAATATACAATGTATGTGGACACATTATTGTTCTTTATGTATATACAGTATAAAACCGTTAAACCAAGCTTGGTTAACCCAAATGATCGATTAATCCAAACGTTTTTCGGTGTCCTGGCAAAATACTACCATTTATCATATAAAAAAGTTGGTGGGGTCTCAGATGACCTTATAACCACATGAAAGTTTGGTTTAACCGAACTGGAGTGACCTGGGGTCCGAACATTTTGTTTGGATTAACCGATAGTTTGGATTAACTGACTTTGGTTTAACCAACTTTTTTATATGATAAATGGTAGTATCTTGACAGGCTGCTGAAAAAAAGTTTGGATTAACCGATCGTTTGGTTTAATGGAGCTTGGTTTAACGGGGTTTTACTGTATCAACATATAGGGTCATATCAGAATGGGCAGGAGTTACTCCCGCAGCCTTGGTTGCTTGTTGAAGTTTTACATCCTGGCAACATCTAAGGTCATATAACAGGACGGGCACTGACTTGGGAGAGTGCGCACTCAGTCTCAGGGTGACTTTATAGTTCTGCCCCACTGGCACTGGGAAATCAGGGCTGCCAGCACCTAGATAAAAGATTCACCCGGTACTTGTAGTACACGGGTGAAGACCAGCCTTATATAAAAACGGTAGAAAAATTGGGCTAATCAAATGAGTCGTTATGAGAGCCTAGTTTCACAATCTAAGAAGCAACATTTATTCTTTGTATATGTCTTCATGTTTACCCGCTACTTTTGAGTTGGAAAATATAATAAAACATATACTTTAATGCAATTTAAAAGTGAAATCGATGGCATTCTCTGGCCACCATCTTGTCTTTTTGCATTCTCTCCTATTTCACCAACTCTGTTCTGATATATGTAACCATTTGACACTGGTGCCAGGCATTCTACTTCTTGTTCCATACTAACGCTATTTTTGCCCGTATTTAGATTACGTTGTCGTTCACCTCTGTACTGGAAGTACGGGCTGAATCTTTTATCTAGCCAGCACCATGACCCGATATCCCACTCTGTCTACCCATTCAGCTGCCGCGCCCGGTCTGAGAGATCCTCAGGTGGTTGATATATAAACTCATTCTCTAATATGTCAATGAATGAGCATATGGATGTAGTCCAAATGTCATTGGTATCAAGTATAGCAACATGAGTGGCGTATGTAGTGTGTCTAATCTGTAGCGTGTATTGTCAACACTGGCGCTGAGGTCGCCTCGTGGGGGGGGGGGGGGGGGGTCGTGAGAGAAAGTGAGAGAAAAGAGTGTGAGAGGGAGTGACAGAGTGAGAGTGAGAGTGAGGGTGAGAGTGAGTGAGGGTGAGTGAGGGTGAGGGTGAGGGTGAGTGAGGGTGAGGGTGAGTGAGAGTGAGGGTGAGAGGGAGGGAGAGGGTGAGAGGGAGGGAGAGGGTGAGAGGGAGGGTGAGGGTGAGAGGGAGGGTGAGAGTGAGAGTGAGAGTGAGAGTGAGGGTGGACCCGTGAGAGTGAAACTGAAAGTGAAAGTGGGAAAACGTTGGAAAAAGAGAAAAGGAGAGGTAAAGAGAGTGGGAGAGAGGGATGCAGCGGTCGAGAGAAGGAGCAAGAGAGGGAGACAAAGTGGGGGAAGCGAGAGAGGAGAGAGAGAGAGGTAGAAGAGGAAAAAGAGAGGGAAGAGAGGGAAGAGAGGGAGAAGAATGAAAAAAGAAGGAGAAGAGGCAGAAGAGAGGCAGAAGAGAGGCAGAAGAGAGGGGGCAGAGAAAGGGAGAGTAAGAGCGGGAAAGAGAGGAAAATAGAGGAAAAGAGAGGGGAATAGAAGGGTAGAGACGGAGACAGACGGAGAGATAGGGGAGAGGGGGAAGATCGGGAAAGGACGGAGAGAGAGAGGAGGGAGGGGGCTAGAGAGAGAGGGAAAGAAGAGAGAGGGAGAGAAAGGGAGAGAGAGGGAGAGAGTCGGAGAGAGACGGAGAGAGAAGGGGATGGAGGGAGATGGAGGGAGACGGAGAGAGATGGAGAGATAGAGAGAGGGAGAGAGATGGAGAGAGAGGGAGGGAGAGGGAGAGAGAGGGAGCGAGAGGGAGGGAGAGGGAGGGAGAGGGAGAGAGAGGGAGAGCGAGGGAAAGAGAGAGGAAGAGGGAGAGGACGAGAGAGGAAGAGGGAGAGGACGAGAGAGGAAGAGAGATAGAGAGGGAGGAAGAGAGATAGAGAGGGAGATAGAGAGGGAGGAAGAGAGATAGATAGAGAGAGGGAGAGAGAGAGAGAGAAGAGAGATAGAGAGAGAGGAAGACAGATAGACAGAGGAGAGAGGGAGGAAGAGAGGAAGAGAGAGAAAAGAGAGGAAGGAGAGAGAGGAGAGGAGAGAAGAGAGAGAAGATAGGGAGAGAGAAAGAGAGTGAAAGAGAGAGAGAGGGAGTGGATCGAGAGATGAAGAGAGAGAGAGGGAGAAGAGAAGAGAGAGAAGAGAGAGAGGAAAAAGAAGAGAGAAAGGAGAGGAAGAGGAAGAGAGAGGAAAATAGAGAAAAGAGAGAAAAGAGAGGGGAAGAGAGGAGAGAGGAAGGGGAGAGAGGAAGGGAGAGAGGAAGGAGAGAGGAAGAGAGAGGAAGGGAGAAAGTGAGAGGAAGGAAAGAGGAAGAAAGAGGGAAGAGAGAGGAAGAGGGAGGAAGAGGAGGAAGAGGGAGGAAGAGAGAGGAAGAGAGAGGAAGAGAGAGGAAGAGGGAAAATGGAGAGGAAGAGAGAGGAAGAGAGAGGAAGAGAGAGGAAGAGAGAGGAAGAGAGAGGAAGAGAGAGGAAGAGAGAGGAAGAGAGGAAGAGAGGAAGAGAGGAAGAGAGAGGAAGAGAGGAAAAGAGAGGAAAAGAGAGGAAGAGAGCAAGAGAGAGGAAGAGAGAGGAAGAGAGAGGAAGAGAGAAGAAGAGAGAGGAAGAGAGAGGAAGAGAAGAGGAAGAGAGAGGAAGAAAGAGGAAGAAAGGAAAAGAGAGAGAAGAGAGAGAGAGGAAGAGAGAGGAAGAGAGAGGAAGAGAGAGGAAGAGAGAGGAAGAGAGAGGAAGAGAGAGGAAGAGAGGGAAGAGAGAGGAAGAGAGAGGAAGAGAGAGGAAGAGAGAGGAAGAGAGAGGAAGAGAGCGGAAGAGAGAGGAAGAGAGAGGAAGGGAGAGCGGAGGAAGGGAGAGCGGAGGAGAGTGGTGAGGTGTCCTGCAAGCTGCGTGCCACCCACTTACTGTCTGCCGGTCTGTGTGGCGCCCCAGCAGCTTCCTGCGAGCTGTGTACACGATGGTGACGGTGAGTATGACAAGGGACAGAGCTATCCTGCTGTCCCAGACCCACGTAAGTTCCATCACCACCCACGATGACCTGTCCGCTCGGGCCCCGGCCGCTGTTTGAGTGAGGTGGCAGGTAGCTCTCCGCCGAACTCTCTGACAACAACGAGGACCGTAGCGAAAGCCCGCGTTCCCGAAATAGAACGCGCGGCCTGGGCTGCGTTCCACAAACGTGGTCGTTAGTGGGTGAAAATCGTAGCCGACTTCGCGTTGTCGCGTCTGCGGCCCAAGGCGATGTGGTGTGATTGTTGTTGTGTCTGTGTCTTTTTTTTGTCTTTTTTTAAATCTCTCGTCGTGTGTGTAGATAAAGGCCAAATTCATGGCACAGAGTGAAATAGTGAACGGTAGACAGGAAGTGTGAACACTTATTTGTCTCTCATTTTTTGCTTGAGTGCAAGTAAATATGCAAGACAAGGAATAATTAGTAGCATGTGGTGAATAAGGGGTCAAATTTCCCTGGATCATCAGCCCATGCTTTTTCTAACCTGTTCTTGAATGAATTTATTGACTCGGCATCAATAACATTTTGTGGGAGACTGTTCCATATATTTATGATCCTGTTTGAGAAACTGTGTTGCCTTAACTTTGAAATGGCTCTGGGTTTTACTAGTTTGAGAGTATGGCCCCGACTGCCTTCTCTTTTATTCAAGGTTAAAAATTGGTTCATATCTATTTCATCAAAACCTTTCATAATTTTAAATACTTCAATTATGTCACTTCTTTTCCTTCTGTAGGAAAGGGTAGGAAGTTTCAATTCTCTAAGCCGTCGTTCATAGGGTAAGTCCTTTATATCTGCAACTAATTTTGTTGCACGTCTCTGAACCTTTTCGATCTCCAGAATATCTTTCCGAAAGATTGGGCTCCAAATTTGTGGACAGTATTCCAAAATTGGCCTAACAAGAGACTTAAATAGAATGAGAAAATTGTTCTTGTTGAGGCGATGGAAAGTTATTTTAATTATTCCTACTCTCTGGTTAGCATTTGAGATGATAGTTGTCATGTGTTTCTGAAAGGAGAGTTGGGAGTCGAAGGTTACGCCCAAGTCCTTTTCATAGCTGTCTTGTTGCAGGACAGTGTTCTTCATATTATAGGCATAATGGGGATTATTTTTCCCGTAATGAATAATTTTGCACTTCTTTTCATTGAAGGGCAATTGCCATTTCTCCGACCATTGTGCAAGTTTCAGAATATCCTCCTGCAAGAGATTTTTATCTCTTACATCTTTTATGGCTCGAAAGACTTTTGTGTCATCCGCAAATATTTTTAGGTTTGATGGGACACTGCCCAGCAGGTCATTTATAAATATTATAAATAATATTGGTCCCAGAACACTTCCCTGAGGTATTCCTGAGGTGACATTCTTAAAGGAAGATTTTTTATTACCTACGACTACCCTTTGCTTTCTCTCAGACAGGAAGTCCTGTATCCATTCAGAAATAGATCGGGATATTCCCAGAGCTTTGATTTTGTTTAATAGTCTTTTGTGAGGCACACTATCAAAGGCTTTGGAGAAGTCCAGATAGATGTATTTGTTTCCGAGGCCATGAATATGGCCTATACTGCCGACACGGCGTAAAGCAACCACCAATCATTCAATCAATCATGTGTCTGTAGGCTATTTGTATATAAGCTCCAGGGCTCATGATTTTGTTTTATGGATTGTTTTGTTTATAAGAGAACCATTAATGGTTCCACTGTTCCTGCAATTTCTATTGTTCACAGATAAGTTATGTTTGTGGAATAATGTATGGAAATTGTGAATTAAATTTGTCTAAAATGTCCGTATCTAATTCTACGAGAAGGGTCCACAGCGACGAAAGGAGCAAAAATGGCTGACCACTGGGTCATATTGAGCATACCCTTGCAGGATGAGTTTCCCATTCTTTAAGTCCTGATATTGTGTGATTTAAACAGAAGTCAATGTTGATAAATTAAAAATATACTTCAAGCACTTTAATCTGTGCAAAAGATACATATATATGTATAAATATGTCTGAACAAGAAACTACTAAAATAATAATGTGATCTTTCCATAATTTTAGCCAATCAGAGCTGTTCTTTTCGATTGCAAATGGCCGCCCCTTATGGGGGCCGCCATTTGCAATATGTTATACAACCATCGTTTTGATGGAATAAAGTAATAATAAAGTAATAATATTGCATTTGTGCACCATGTTTATGCCAAATTGTTCTTTATTTCTTTTAATTTTGAGTAAAAATTCTATGGCAGCGAGCATTTGTTTTGATATATTATTAACCAATCGCTGACCCCGAATACCTTTGTAGCGGAAACAAGTTCAAACGAGTTCAACCGTGGCTGGTTGGGTCGCAGCCATGGCTGGTTGGGTCGCAGCCGTGGCTGGTTGGGTCGCTCCGTAGAGCACTGAATATACTTATGAATTCTACTCGCAAAATAGTTCCAATTATCGTCCATAGGGAAGATCGGGCGTGGTGGCCGACTCAGCAGTGTACTTTCGGTGCGGGTTTGTTGTGTTTTATGTCCTAGTAACATATAAAGTCATATCAGGACGGGGTATGGAGTTTGGGGTTTGATTCCGAGTCGAGTCAAACCAATGACTTAAAAAGTTATACTTGTCACTACCTAGCCTGGCACTCGGCATTAATAGGATAGGACAAGGATTGGTTAGCACAGACCAGAGTATCAGAATAATATGACTGTGTGGGATGTTGGGTCATAGTGCTGGCGGCCGGCTGTCCTAGTGGGGCAGCACTATAAAAGTCGCCGTGAGTGCGCGCTGTCCCAAGTCGGTACTCGTCCTCATATGACCTTAGATGTTGCCAGGACGTAAAACTCCAATAAACAAACAAATCCAGATGGTATAGCTGAATGAGTTGAGTGCCCGCTTCCCGTGTTGGTAGGTCGTAGAACTTGAATCTCCCTGTTCGAAGACAGGCCGAGGCAAACCAATGACTTGAAGCTGCATAGTCCGATCAAGCATGAAATTTTCTAAAACAAAACAATTATCTAGAATTGATTCTGCATATCTAATTTAGATACTGGTTCACTTATTAGGCATTTGTTGCCACATAGAAGGGAATACCAAGCCAATTCAATAGGACCTGTTACTGCAGAACCCTATGGAGTCAGAATTTTGGCATGCTTGCCAAAACTAATCTTACATATTTGACCTTCAAATATCTCAGAAGTTAACGCATTTAAAATAAAAGTTACTTCAGACTAAATTATCGTAGATTATAACAATCAATTTAGTATATTTATCTCAGAAAAATTACAGAAACTCAATACCATCGGACTATGCAACTTTAACAATTTATACTTTTCGCATTTGGCTTTTACTAGGATTAGACAAGGAACACTGCAATGAGGTAGATCACTTGTCTGTGGTTGAAATTTCCCCTGCTTAATCAACTAATGTATTAACAAAATAAAACCCACAAAGTTATTCACTCTGTGTGTTAGCATAAATTTACTCTAACCCGCACTTAGAATATCAAATGTACACTCTATCACTCCAGCATTCTGTGGAGTAAGTGAGTGTAATTTGATATTTATGTGGGGTAGCACAACTATTTGTTCTTTTCATTATGGCAAACCTTTTAAAATATGTTATTGAAGATTTATACTGCCTATCATGGATAAGTTTGTATAGACTTGTTTTCACCATTAGACAGTTGGTCCATAGAAAGCCGCAGCCTACACTTTTACCGATCCAAGGGATTTTTAACCTCCCAGACCACATGGACATTGTATGAGAGCAACTCACCTTTGATTATGCTGTATTTTATACACAGCGGTGGAAATGCAAATTGGCTGAGGTGATGGTAATGGGAATCGAACCATCGACCTTCAAAATTAGAGTCTGACATTGACAAAAGTCAGACACTCACACGACACTTGTCATTATTTTAGATTATATGTGAATGCATATAGCTGAAAGGAAGACCAGTGCTCCAGCGCTGAACAATTTACACCTTTATTTGCTGAAAATAAATGATTATTTACTCCCTCCCCGCAAAGATTATTTATTGTGTCACATTGGGTTTTATCTAGAAACTATAACATGTCTTAACACATGATAAACTTGAAATATTTAGTCAAACTCACCACCATACCACTGCAGTTTACGTCTCTTTACGACCACCACCAGTTCTTATTGTGGTCTAATTGCCTGGTGGATCTTGGCATAGACTTCCTCGTTGGTTACATAGTCTACCTTAGATGTAGATAAAGGATTCACCCGTTACTCGCAGTACACGGGTGAATACCAACCCTATATAAAAACGGTAACAAATGTGGGGAAATGAAATGAGAGCCTAATTTCACAATCTAAGAAGCCACCATTATTCTTTACATATGTTTTATTATTTCCCCGCTACCTTTGAGTTGAAAAATATCATAAAATATCTAGTTTAATAAGATTTAAAAGTGAAATCGACAGCGTTCTAGCGCTGCCATCTTGTCTTTTTGCATTCTCGCCCATTTCACCAACTCTGTGCCTATATGGGTAGCCATTTGATACTGGAGCCACAGTTTCTAGTTCCTGTTCCATACTAAAGCTATTTTCGCCCGTATTTACAGTACGTTGTCCTTCAGCCGTGTACTACATGTACCAGGTGAATCTTTTATCTACCTTAGATGCTGCTGGCATGTAAACCTCCCAAAACAACAGACAGTTTAAAAGCCAATATATTTCTGGGATCCTGTCATATTGCAGTGTACACTAATTACTGCGTTACCCATAGGCCAAACAGAATTAAAATTGGTGATCGTCCTTTTGAAATAAAGGTCAGGGTCGGGCAGGTGGTTTCTATTTTAATTTGATTACTTTTACCTAGACGTAATACGTAACCAGACGCAATGGCTGAATGAGTTGAGGGTCCGCCTCCTGTTCTGGTAGATCGTGGTGTAATAAATCGACGGGACTCGGCCGTCTGAACTGCAAACATTACTAGTCTCCACAGGTGTGTTCTGACAATTGTCTGTCAGTTCGCACCTGGTGTTACTCTCAACAACTCATAAGGAAGAAAGGAAAACAAGTCACACAAGATTGACAGTGAAGAGGTTGTGCTTTATTGGCATCAGCCCCTGTTCACCTACTGGTGACCTATCACCCTCACTAACTGCCCACACAGATCCTCATCACTCCTATTTGTGTATATCAGAATCACTGGCTACAATCCATTGAACCTGGGTCCCATGGTTGTTGCACACAGCTCAGTGTCTTTTGGAATAGATGTTGCTAGTTCGAGTGTAGTGAGTGGAGTTGTCTCTAGGAGTCAACTCCACTCTAGGCAATAGTGCCTAGAGTGGGGTCTCTGTGTCAGGTATAAGGAATACAGGTGTCTGGGGTCACACAGCCAGCCAATCGGACACCCTCTACAGCCTGGGTGGGCGATGCCCTCATAGAGGGCAGCTGTCACTCAACCTCCAGCTGAAGGTGGTGTCCATAATGTATGCAGGATGGCTGGGTGTGCTTGCCCATCAGACCCGTGGTAACAGGTAGTTGCAGACAGTTACAACAACATACATTAAAAATGCCCTTCCCCTCCACTTGCATTCTTTCTGGTGCATGGAGGGGACATTTAAATAATTATTAACCGTCTCTTAAGTATGAACATCACATCACAATCTCGGTCGCTATGTGTTATCACATTTCCACATAGGCGCTTATGTCACAAAGCAAGTGGGACAGCCATTGCTTCTCTATTACATAATCCTGGTCCCCACTCCATCACCCGAGAATAATAATGTTCTTTGCCAATATATAAATCCGAACCGAAATCTCCGTATATTTTTACAGTCGGATTCTAACTCCTGGTTTTGAATGCGGGCTGAGTCAAATGACTTAAACATTGATACGAAAGTTCAATTGCTGCCAGCCTGGTGCAGTTTTAACAGTTTCTAAACAAATTAAAAAAAATTAAAATCAAGGGCGGGCCATTTTTCAGGCAGGGGGGGGGGGGGGAACGATCACCAATTTTCTTTTTTGTTTGGCCTCACTTCTTCCTAAATAACTAAGTTGTGATAAATGTGATAACATTGACTTTAAAATTGGTACTTGCCATTATCTGGCCTGGCGTTCAACATTACCAGGATTGGGAAGCGAACAGTTAGAATAGGAATAGCCATTTTGCGCATCTGACATTTCTCCTGCTTAATGGTAATCAACTAAATTAATGAAGCAACAACAAAAGCCTTTGTAAAGTCTTCCACCCAGATTTGGTGGAACTATAGAATGTATAGCATTAGACAACTGAATGTAGCATATAATGACATTATGAGGTTATCACTCTGTCTACCTAGGTATCGCAGTGCTAGTCAGTTATTTGCCAATATTGATGTGCCAGCCATCCAGGCTGTTATCAGGAATCTAATATTCAAATTTATTACTAGACTTGACAAGTCAGAAAATGCTATAATACAGGGACTCGTGAAAATAGGAGAGAGTTATCTTAAATTTACCTCCGCCATATGGAGGCACTTGTACAAACTGCTGTATGTACACCAACATTTTGATAATGGTTAGTATTGTAGTATTCATACTATTACCAGTGATTACTCTATGTTATTCACATTTATTTTTATATGTACCCACTATATGGACCACTACCATAATGTTGAGTCTGAAATACAGTATTTCATATGACGTCAGCATAGGCATTTAGGTCAGTGCGCCCGCTGCTTGGCTGCAGGACGACACACTGTCACATTGCAAACTCAATGGTTATAAGCAATCTTCATACAGAAAAAGTGCAATATCTCTAAAACCACACCATCTAGAAACAAACCGCTTGGAACACATATTGAAAGCATATTAATAGTGAAATAGCGAATGGTAGACAGGAAGTGTGAATACCTATTTGTCTCGCATTTTTTGCTTGAGTGCAAGTACATACACAACACAAAGAATAATTAGTAGCATGTGGTGAACAAGGGGTCAAATTTCCATGGATCATCAGCCCATACCTTTTCTAATCTGTTCTTGAATGAATTTATTGACTCGGCATCAATAACATTTTGTGGGAGACTGTTCCATATATTTATGATCCTGTTTGAGAAACTGTGTTGCCTTAACATTGAAATGGCTCATCAACGATGAGATAATATTAAATTTATAAGGTTAAGGTTCAGTATTTCTATTAATTTTGAATAAAATAGACCTTTTGCATTGCCCGTACTGGCAAACTCAATGGCAGTGTGCATTCGTTCTGCAGCCAAGGTGCGCTCATACACAATGTTTATAAACATTGAAAGGGGTCTATAGCCGTGTTCACATGGGCAATGTAAATCGATTCGTAGAAATCGACTTGTATAGTTCGGGTTACATTTCGCGTGTGAACGCGCGGCTGAGTCGGATTAGGGCTGAATCGATTTGTGTGATCTGGATACTGTAAACCACTTGTCGAGGTAGTGTACGTGAATCGATTTCTGTGAACCAATTTATTTTGCCCCTGTGAATGCACTGAGGCGGATTAAGGACATCACACGCATGTGCAGTCGAGACCTTAGTTTGTTGACTTTCCGGTCGATCAAAAGCGCATATTATATAATTTAGTCTATGAAACGGCTAGCTGTGCACAGATAGTTTTTTCAACATTTATTTTTAGGGTTTCACTGCCCAGCAGAAGTTTTGACCCTTCCAAACCAATACGATTCAGTCCATACATATCTAGGTCGAACCCACACTCTCTCGTGGCGACGTCGACGAACCCAAACTGGCGCTGGTTAGTATCGACTTGCTCATGCCCTGATATCGATTTCTGGCCCAAGCACTGCCCGTGTGAATGCGAAACACTTTCAAACTAAATCGATTCATATGATTCGCTTTGTCTAAATCGCTTTAAACTTTTCCCGTGTGAACACGGCTTAAAGAATGAATCTTCATTAGTGCGCCCTATTCTCCCCAGGTGGCGCCAATGGGTCAGGTGGCGCCAATAGAGAATTGCACTGACCCGACATCTGGTGGAACACCTTATCCTAGCCGAGCATGACCGACCAACCACCCACTGTCGACAAAGAATTGGAGAATTGATTAAATCATGTATAGTGATATACGTTAAAGCTGAATACAGAGATAATCTAATGGCTGCCATCCTAGTATGATGTCATTCTCTTCCAGTTCATCAACGATATGCCAATATATAATAAGTAAACACTGGTAACACTAACAGGAACCGGAACTTAGCTAGACCTAGATAAAAGATTCACCCGGTACTTGTAGTACCTAGATAAAAGATCCACCCCGTACTTGCAGTACATGGGTGAATATCAACCCTATATAAAAGCTGGCGAACACTGCTTCAGTATGGAACAGGAACTGCAATCTCTGGTTCCAGTATCAAATGGCTACTTGCATCGGCACAGAGTTGTTGAAATGGGAGAGAATGCAAAAAGACGAGAAAACGGCGAAAGAACGCCATCGATTTCACTTTTAAAGTGTGTTAAAGTATATATTTTATTACATTTTTCATATCAGAAGTAGCGGTGAAATATGAAGATGTATCTGATGAATATATTTTGCTTCTTAATTTAAGAATTTATTAGTTCAGTTCATTTCACCACCATGTCGAAATTCTTCGTCAGCTTTTATATATGGTTGGTATTCACACCTGTACTGCAAGTATGGGGTGAATCTCTTATCTAAAGGGGCTGTCACATTACGATGCATTGCACAAACGTACGCCGACGTAAGTGATTTTTGGCCGCTATGTCGGGATGCGCTACACATTTGTTATGAGTACGTCGAGGTATGTCGATGTATGTCAGTGCACGTCGATGCTCGTTAGGGGGTTGTGCAAGTTTTGTGCATGCACAAAACTTTCTACCTATGACAACGTATGGGTCTTAAATCGGCTGTATGCTATGTATACGTTAGGCATATGTTAGACGTATGTTAGACATACGTTGTTCACTAAATTGCACTACATTGACCTACATTAAAGGCAGTGGAAACGTACAGTCTGTGTACTGACAACATATGGATAACGTATGTCGAATGGACATCTTGTGTTTCTCCACTGTGTCTTGACGTATGTAATGTATGAAGCGTAGTTCTGGCGATCGAATAACGTATATAACATTCACCGGCATTCTGTGAATGTACTGTGAGCGTAATTCAAGCGTTGGCCATACGCTATGTATACGCTATGTATACGTCCAACTTTGGCCCCCGCACCGAAAACTTTGACACATCTCACGTAAAAAAATGATTTTACGCATTCGCCACACGCTTGCGAGATGTGTCGTAATGTGACAGCCCCTTAAGACTTGTTTACAGTTGATTCATAAGCAATTTTTGCTCGGATTTAAACACGGTCATCGTTAACCCTAGTTAAGATATTGTCATGGGGGGGTGATGAAAATTGGAAATATTGCGCCTAGAGCCACATCTATTTATATTCCGGCCAGTGTGCTAACCATTACACCACCTAGGCTCCCTGATATAACCATGCTACCAACACCTACCTGTCTATGCGGCGCCTTGCCTGAGAGGTCAGTGCAGACCATTACAATATTCGCCCGTAACCAGGGGTGAATGAGAACTATGTCTAAATGCGAGTAGTTTGTTTGTTGTTGTTTTACGTCCTAGCAACATCTAAGGTCATCTAAGGTGGCTTAATCCAAAACTTTTTCTCTTTTTTAATAACCGATATAACTACCGCAAAATACGATTTAAAGTACGATTTAAAATATTTTATGATTGCATAGTTTAGTTTTATTTCCATCTTATATTATATATTTAATTATATTAATTAATCTGTGTTATTTAAATTTTTTTTTTAAACACATAGGACGTGTACTGCTATAGGACGGTACCAGCACAAATATGACATCATTGCTCCTAGCCAACCCCAGCAAAGACGTGGGTTACTGGAGTCGGGTCGTTTTGCACACGGCTCGTGTATTTTTCGACGCCACTCGTGGTGTTCTATTTGAAATTCTAATGTCTCGGATGACCCGAGTCGCCCGGGTCATCATAATCGAATACGGCCACAGAGTGCACTGTCACAAGTCAGTACCCGTCCTAATAACACCTTAGATGTTGCTAGGATGTAAAAACATTAACACACAATTAAATAATGAACAAGCTCAAAGGCCCAGATGGACTGGCCGAATGAATTGAGCGTCTGTCTCCCGTGTGGTAGGTCGTGGGGGTTCACACCTTGGCCGAGTTAAACTAATTATTTACAAAATTATACTTGTCACTACCTGGTCTGGCTTTCCGCATTGCTAGAATAGGACAAGTAAATGAACAATTGAACGAGGAAAACCAATTATCCACGATTAAAATTCACGATGCTAAATCAACGAATGTAATAATAACCAAATTTAAAATCTCCCTCCGTGCATGGCGCCATCTAGGCCGTATTCGATTAACACGACCCATGAACTCGGGTCACCCGAGTTGCTAGAATTTCAAATCAAACACCATGATTGGAGTTCACAAATACACATGCCGTGTGCAAAAAGGCCCGACCCCAGTAACCCATGTCCTGGCTGGGGGTGGCTAGGAACGATGACATCACATTTGCGCTGGTACCATCCTGCAGGATAACAGCTACCGGTACCAGTCCTACAGGTTTTGTTTTGGTAATATAGCGGATTAAAGAAATGGAAATATAACTAAACTATGCAATCATAAAATACTTTAAATCCTATTTTGCTGTAGTTATATTGGTTATTAAAAAGAGAAAAACAGTTTTGGATTAAGCCACCATTATTCCACCCCAAGCATGGAGAAGCGTATTTGATTATTCGACTCGAATCTGTAGGATATGCGCATGCACCAAAAAGTGGCTCGGGTGACCTGAGTTGATTAATCGATTACGCCCCTAGTGACATCTATGGACAACAGACTCAGCATCCAAGTAAGGCTACGTGTCGCTAGATGGCGCCACACACAGAATATAGAACGCCACGTGTAAGAGCGGTTTAGTTCGGCCGTTCTCCCCTAGGTGGCGACTCTGAAAGCTCTATTGACACGCTCAGTGATTGTTGTTTACATCATAAGCCCCGTTCACACACGGGCGTTAAGTCGCCTCAACTTGTTCGCCTCCTATAGTTTGACTCAAGCATGAGTCGTCTCATCTAGTTCGCTTCAAGTAAACCATCTCGTGAGGTAGCATAAATGAAGCGAACTAACTTACAGCCCACCTTGCTTGTGTGGACGATAGCGGTTTACTTTGAGGCGGCTTAAGCACGTCACATGCATGTGCAGTCGAGACCTGAGTTTGTTGACTTTCCGGTCGATCAAAAGTGCATATTATATAATTTGGTCTATGAAACCGTTTTCATCATTTATTTTTAGGTTTTCACTGCCCAGCAGAATGCTCATGCGCAGATATCGATTTCCGGCTTAAACCGCCCCAAGGACTGGATGTGTGGATACAACACACTTTCATGCCTAGTTCGCCTCATCTAGTTTGCCTTAACTAGTTCGGCCTAAAGTTGTGCTGTGTGAACGGGGCTATAGATTCCAAACTCATTCAGATAGACTACATCACGGTTCCAGCGGCGCGGTGCATTGTGGGATGCATCAGAGCAAAACAAAGCCGCGAGAAGCACATGGCACATGGCACATGCTAATTAATACACTGGGTGCAGCTATGAAATGTGCTAGTTTCAGCTCATCTCAGCTCTTGTTTGAAACATAGAATACCAACTAAAAAAATATATATAATAAATTAAGATATTAATCTTTTACCCAGCATTGCATTTACATCAATATAATCATCACATTTTATGCCATGTGCATTTAGATTTAGACAAATCTAGGCACTCAGACTAGTGTTAGAGTCAGTTTTATTTATTTTATTCATGTTTTTATTTATATTCTATGGTTAATGACATATGTAGAAATAGAAAATGAGTAGGGTTAATCAGATATTGGTTATATATTTCTTTGAAACAAGCTTTTGTTGACACATTTGACATTTTAATATTTAGAACAAGAATTACTTCCGATTAATCAATGGTGATGTAAACATCAGCCTGTAAAGTGACTGAAATTGTATGTTTCTCAGCTCAAATGCTTAGTTATGGAGAGTTGTATCTTAAACATATTCATTATATTATTATATTGCATCCTTCCATCCATGTTTGTGCCAAATTGTTATGTATTTCTATTTATTTTGAATAAAATGCCAGTTTTGCCCTATGCGAATCGGCAAACTCAATGGCTGTACGCCTTTGCTTTGTTCCCTGCCCCCTTTTCAGCGCATGCGCAGTCGGAACTGTGATGTAGTCTATTGTCTGGTTGAACAAAGTAGTGAGTAAGGTTAATATCGCTGATAGTAAAATGACAATCATGTTCTAAATTTGAGCAGAAACTGCTTTAAATATGAGGGGACGTCCTGGACATCCGAAAGATGTTTATCTTTATTGAAGAAGAGTTGATAAAATGGGAGAGAATTATAGAACACACAAACAGTGGGATATCATGTCATGGTGCTGGCAGCCTGGTCTCCGAGTGGGGCAGCACTATAAAGTCGCCATGAGTGCGCACTGTCACAAGTCGGTACCTGTCGTGATATGACCTTAGATGTTGCCAGAATGTGAAACTCCAACAACCAAGCCCCCATACCTATATGTATCCAGACCATAGAAGATACCCCTTCACCGATGTTTGTTTACTTGTCAGGACATCCTAGCAACATTTAAGGTTATTCCAGGAAGGAGTCATTTTGATGAAAAATGGCTATTCTAGAAGCAATTTGAGCTGAAAGAACCCAAAATACTTTCGACAATCTTTGCAAAAGTCCTCTTGCTGTGACTGGTATTGACATCTCGCGGTGACCACATGATATGGAATGACCTAAATAAAAAAATAGCCTGGTCACCTAACGTAGTAAATTCACTGATTATTCTATATATGCTGTCCCAAATCACTAGTTAACGCACCAATATCTAAGCTGGATATATATAATTAAATGAAGATACATGTTTTGGTTTTGAAAAATAAATATTTCATTGGACCATGAAACTATGATATGCAGCGAAGGAGGAAGACAAGGCAGGAGTGGAGAAAAACACACTTTATTTAGTGAAATAAAGTGGGGGGTGTACATACAGGGGAGAAGATACTCTAGTAGTCTGAACATGAGCTCTACTACTACGCGGTAGCAGCGGAGACTACGCCGTGCACCAGCGCAGTACCAACGCACTGTGCCAGGTGGCAGCACGGGTAGCCACCGGTCAGACCCCAACTGGGCTGACCTCTACTGCGTGTGACTGACCCACCCCCCTCCACACACACCTATAGAGTCGATGTGGGATCTGGTGAGTCAGGGGGCGGGTCAGACAACTACTGATGCCGCGAAGAGCAGATGGTTCAATAAACCCAGGGTGAAGCGTACACTGAATTGAATCTTGGTGTTCTTCCGTGTGAGTGAGAGAGTCGGAGGGCCGTGGGCCATTACAATACATAAGATCAAGGATATAATGATCAAATGGAAATGTACAATGTAGTATCAAATGTCAAATATCAATGTGTAATGAAGGTCAAATGTCAATGTCAGTGGGGGGGGGTCCGAAGCGCCCTCCGCCCTATGAGATAAGTGAGAAGAAGAGAAAGAAAGAAGTAAGGGTGGGAGGGTGAAGAAAAATGGTGAGTGCTTCAGGCTGAGTGGAGGCGTAGTGGCTGGAGGAGGAAAGGGAGCGAGTTATAAGGGGAAGGAGAGAGAGGGGGGGGTGGGTGACGCAACCCCGATGGTCGTTGCGGCACGGGGGAGGGGGGGGTACTCCTCGTTCGCCGCGAATCAAATGCAATGCAAGCATTACGACCGATACGCAGCGAAGGAGGAAGACAAGGCAGGAGTGGAGAAAAACACACTTTATTTAGTGAAATAAAGTGGGGGGTGTACATACAGGGGAGAAGATATATAAGACCAAGGATATAATGATCAAATGGAAATGTACAATGTAGTATCAAATGTCAAATATCAATGTGTAATGAAGGTCAAATGTCAATGTCAGTGGGGGGGTCCGAAGTGCCCTCCACCAAAAGGGAGGAGAGGGCGCGAGGGGCCCCTGTGGGGGTGAGGCGGGGGACGTAGGCGTGAACCGCCGCGGATGTCCAGGCACCCTGGGCCATGATGTCTGCCAGGGAGACCCCAGCCCTCTGGCAAGCCTGGGCGGTGCCCCGACGTAGGCTGTGGAGGGAGTAGCTGTCGGGGGCCGGGACGGCGAGCGCGCAGAGGGCGCCTCTGAGGAGGGCCGTGAGGGTCCGAGGGTCAAGGGGGCGGCCTGAAGGCATGATGAATGCTGGGTCGTCGGCGGCAGCAGGGACGAGGGCGATGGAGGCAAACCAGGCCGCGACGGGGCAGATGCGGGAGCCGGGCGAGGCGGGAATGAAGAGGGCCACCGCCCCCGAGGGCAGGGCAATAGTCTTTGTCGTCGTGAGGGTGAGGCGGACGCCCCCAGGGGCGGAGGCGACGCTGGCACGGGTGATGGTGTGAGGGCCGCCCCAGACCTCGGTGCTGGGCGAGAGGAGGCTGCATTGCCAGAGGAGCCCGTAGTACCCGAGGAGGAGGGCGGCCCGAGGGATGACACCGGAGGGCCCGGCAGTGGCAAGGTGGAGGGCGACGGCGGCGATGTGGTGAGGCGCCAGCGGCGGGGCAGGGCGGGGCACATGGCCGGAGGCCCGCTCCCTGCATCGGCAGACGTCTCGGGCGAGGCATGAGCCGAAGGCTGAGGGGTCCCCGCCCGCGGCCTCGACCCACGAGCCGGCCCCCGAGAGGGCGTCCCAGACAGTGTAGGGGGCGAGGGCGCGGGAATAGAGGGCCACGGTGTAGGCAGCCACGTCGAAGTCCGTAGGAGCCAGAGGGTCCCGGCCATGGTCCGAGGCGAAGGCCACGTAGCCCTAGGCCTGCCGGCGGCGGTTCCTCCAGGTCGCAGGGGCGAGGGCGGCGATCCGGGGTCCGTCGATGGCGGTGACCTCGTGCTGGGAGTACCCTGGATCAGAGTCTGGGGTTTTAGGGGAAGTCATCATGCAGAGGGTGGAGGTAGGCGAGCCCGAGGTGGGCGACCTCGGCCCGGGCCACCTCGGCCCAGGGGCCGGTGAGGTGAGCACGACTGAGGGCGTCAGCAAGGACGAGACGTCGGCCCCGGGCTTGTGGACGACGGCGAGGGTGAAGGAGCCCTCGGCCGCCATTAGCCACAGCTCGTGGGTGCAGGTCCCGAGGGTCGTGTCCCGGGCCCGGCCGGAGTCGAGGGCGGCCGCGGAGGCCATGTTGTCGGTGTTAATGACGACGGTGGCCCCCAGCGACATTCTCGGGGAGGAGGGCCCGGAGGGAAACGACCAGGTTGACTGCCTCGAGCTCGTGGATGCTGGGGAAGCGCCTATGGAAGGCAGGAGAGTACCCTCGGGCGTAGCAGTGGGTAGAGGAGTACGCCCCCCCGCCCGTGAGGCAGGAGTCGCACTCTATCACTACTTGGAGGACCTCAGGGGCATGGAGGAGGCAGAGGCCGTTAGTGGCCCGTCCGTAGGCCACGAACCACCTGAGATCCCGGAGGGCGTCATCCCCGAGGGTGATGGAGGCGGCGCCAAACCAGGCGCGGAGGGCGGCGAGGAGGCGGGCCATAAACTTCCTCGACGGGAGGACGCAACTACCCACGTGGTTGAGGCGACCAAGGATACTCTGAAGCTCCCGGCGCCCGAGCGTAGTGCGGGCGATCCGCGCCTCGCAGTTGAGGATGAGGTCCTCGACTTTGTCGGGTGCGATGCAGATGGTCATCGCCTCACTGTCGATGGCGAAGCCGAGCCAGGTGAGGCGGTCCGCAGGGGGGTGGCACTTCCCGGGGGCGACTTCCAGGACGAGGTCTCCGACGAGGCGGTGGAAGGCATCGAAGGCCTGGCGGGCCCTCAGGAAGGTGCGCTCGCACCCGACAAAGTCGTTCACGTAGACGAGGGTGTGGAAGCCCTCGTGGCGGAGGAGCCATGCGACTGCCAAGGTGATGCAGACGCATGCGGCACCCGAGGAGCGGCACCCAAAGGGGAGGGCGAGGTCGACATATGTCACGCCGTCCAATGTGATGCCGTATAGGGGGCATGAGAGGGGGTCGGCCCAGAGCTGGCAGTAGGCCCGAGAGATGTCGGCCGCCCATGTGTAAGCCCCGGAGCCCTCCCCGACAAGGCGCCGACCGATGTCGGCGACAGAGGGGAGCCTGTATGTGTGGGGCCTCCCTAAGTACTCGCGGCGTGGTATGCCGGAGTTGACGGTAGCGCCGGGAGGGTATGAGAGGTCGATGATGACCCGCCTCTTCCCAGGGTCGGTCTTGGGGCGGGTCATCATGGGGGAGACCTGGGCCCAAGGGGAGAAAGGGGGGGCGTGGAAGGGACCTGCTAGGGCACCGTGGGCGAGCTCGGTCTTTACGAAGTCGCGGTGGTGAGGCTCGAAGTCTGGGGCTTCCCAGTAGTTGGTGTATGTGGGGAGGGGGGCAGAGGGGGCGGAGTAGTTGGTGGGGAAGCCGAACTCGAGGAGGTCGACGAGCTCGTCGTCAGGGTAGTCCCGGAGGCGAGCGCCATGCCGGGATGTGGAGGCCTGAAGGGAGGGAGATGCGGGCGGCCAAAAAATTAGGGAGGGTTACGTAATCGGTTGCCGCTGGGTGCGGAGATGCGAGGGTTGGTGGTGGTGGTGCACTGCTGGCGGGGAGAGGGAGGGTTACGTAACCGGAGGAACCCTGCTCTTCGTGCCCCTCACCGGCAGGGGCGAGGTCGCATGAGGCGGGGTGTCTCTGTTCAAGGCCGCGCAGGGGACCCCGTAGGCCTCACGGCTGTAGGGGGTTCGGCTGTCGGCCTGGGTGGAGCGAGGCTGGGTCGCCGGGGGCTGTCGGGTGGCGGCGGTAGATCGGGTCGAGGCGGCCTTGGATGTGGAGGCGAGAGTCCCGGGGGCGGTGATGACGTCGAACCGGACGGTGCTGATGGCGATGGGGTCGAGCCAGCCGTCGGGGAGCCTCCTGTCGGCGACCCACGCAAACACCGTCTCGGACCAACATCGGACCGTAGGCCAGGGATGTGGGACGCAGTCACGGTGGACTATGAGATTATGGTATAGTAGACCTGGGATGGAGTCCACGGGGAAGGTGGGATGCGACTCGAGCATCCGGTGGGCGAGGAGGTACTCCTCCAGGGTGGCCTCCCCCCTCTTTACCGCCTTCCCCTCGGGGCCTCGCTCAATGAGGTCGTGGGAAATATATAACCCACGGGTATACCTCTTCGGCGGCCTACGTTCTGTGCCTCGGCAGCCTCCAGGATGTCGCGTACAGCGTCGGCGGCGGAAGCAGGGGTGAGGTCCTGGGCACCTCGTGGGGTGAGGGCGGCTGCAGTCCGGGAGGCGGTCGGCTGGGTCGCGGGGGCAGCACGTCTCATGTGACCGGCATATATGAGGTGGACATCCGGGGCCGGGGGCGCCGGGTGGTGGGGCGCCATGGGGGTGGGTCCCCCCGCCCCCAGGGCGAGCGACTGCACAAAGTCGGAGAGGCGTTCCAGGACTGAGCTAGGGGCGGGAGGAGGAGGGGCGGGGGCCGGTGTGGGGGCCAGCCGGGCCGCGGAGGCAAGGAAGGATTCCATCAAGTCGGTGAGGCGTTCAACGGCCGAGGTGTTGGCATTGATCCGAGCGTTTGTTGTCGGCCAATCCGGGGCCTGCTCCTGGGCGGGCTCCCGGGGGCTGCCCGGAGCCGAGATCGCAGAGGCGGAGTTGGCCGTGGAGGATGGGGGCGTGCCGGCTCCCCTCCTTGCTCCACGGTGTGCAGCACGTCTGCCTTGTCGGGGCATGATGAACGTAGGCCGGCGATATGTGGATCGCGGAGGCGGGCAGCGACAGCGGGGGAGGCAAGGAGGAGGAGAGCCAAAGAAAAATGGTGAGTGCTTCAGGCTGAGTGGAGGCGGTGTGGCTGGAGGAGGGAAGGGAGCAGGTTATAAGGGGAAGGAGAGAGAGGGGGGTGTGACGCAACCCCAACGGTCGTTGCGGCGCGGGGGAGGGGGGGGGGGTACTCCTCCTTCGCCGAGAATCAAACGCAATGCAAGCATTACGACCAAGTTGCCTATGTAGGACCAATTCTAGATATGAGATTTGGTTTAGAAATTTGGATATTTTTTATAGGATTATGTGGCTTTAAATATAGCCTCGTCCATCTTAAAAGCAAAAGTAGTTCTTTTACTCCGCTCACCAACTCACTCCTGAAGTATTCGTAGCTAGTGTTTGTTTGTTTGTTGTTGTTTTAAGTCCTAGCAACATCTAAGGTCATATCAGGATGGGTACCGACTTGTGACAGTATGCACTCATGGTGAGTATAGTGCTGCCCCACTGGGAAATCAGGTCGCCGGCACCATGACCCGATGTCCCACTCAGTCACATTATCCTGACACTGAGCTAACTAGTCCTTGCCCTATCCTATTAATGCCAAGCGCCAGGCTAGGAAGCGACAAGTACCAATTTTAAAGTCATTGGTTTGACTCGACCGGTAACCGAACTCCCGACCTTCCACACACGAGGCCCAGCTAGTGAGAGACTTACACTGGCCAGCTTTAAAATTATGCGATATCAAAGTTGAATAGGTTGATGAGAGCATCAAATCCATCAAATTTTCTAAACTAAAAAACATTGGTTATTCATTGTTATATTAGTTCAATTTCTTTATGAGCATTCGATGCATACAAATAGCTGTGTGTTTAGAAATGTGCGGTGTAAAGTAATTGTCCAAATATTATTATGTATGGAATTCTCTAGATAAAAGATTCACCCGGTACTTGTAGTACACGGGTGAAGATCAGCCTTATATAAATACGGGCGAAAATAGCGTTAGTATGGAACATCACCTAGAAACTGTGGCTCCAGTATCAAATGGCTACATATATAGGCACAGAGTTGGTGAAATGGGAGAGAATGCAAAAAGACAAGATGGCGGCCGCAGAACGCCGTCGATTTCACTTTTAAATCTTATTAAACTAGATATTATATTATATTTTTCAACTCAAAGGTAGCGGGCTCTTAATAATACATATGTAAAGAATAAATGTTGCTTCTTAGATTGTGAAATTAGGCTCTCAATTCTTTGACCCGCATTTTCGCCACCTTTTACATAGGGTTGGTTTGCACCCCTACTGCAGCAGTACGGGGTGAATCTTGTACCTAGGAATTCTCCTGTCTTTTATTGTTCTTATTTTCCGATATTGCTCCTGTAACCTTCATTTTGATATGTTCCATGCTTCTATGGGTTACAAGAGGTTGGGGTGCGGCCTGGAGACCGGGGGGCCTGCTTCCAAGCAGCTCCGCTAATTCCCTCCCTTTCCTCCAGGCGGCGCCTCAACAACCAAGGAAGCCTGGGAGGGTGCAGTTAACAAAAAAGGCAACAAGAGGTAGTGATGGCCCCAGACTGATAATAAACAGAGCCAAAAACAGATCATATGAGAGGAGTACCGAGTATATGAAGGCAACGGAATGGAATACACTAGGAGTAGAAGAAAGAAGTACAGGGATAATAGAAACATTTAAACATTATTCAAAAGAGAGCTAAATGCACTGCTAGACTAATGACAACAACAAATAAAATGAATTAAAAAAGAAAAAGAAAGATAAATAGATAGATAAATAAATATATAAAAAATACACTGATAATTCAAGCAAAGTTTTAGAGGGTATCGATGCTAGGTATGATACATACAAAAGGTAAACTTTAAACTTAAAATCAAAACCTAATGACCATTAAGCAAGGTGAAGACATTCAGAGAAATTAACTATTGGTAACCAAACAATTATCCGATTGTAGAACGAACAAACTCACAGAGGTTTGGGGGATGGCGGAGAAAGCTTACAAACAGAGAAAGAATGTATGCAGTAGTTAGCAACACAACAACAGAAAGTGATAAAAAGAAGGGGAGTCACAAGACTATTACACTCTAGCGGCGAAAACAAGTCATTAGACTTAACCGTTATGGGCAGCATAAATACATCCATCACAACAAAACCTACTATGCCTGTGAACCATGATTGTACATAATTTCAATTCAAATAATCAAAACTGGTAGACTTAATGATTGAGAGGTCAGTTACCATGGCAACTATCCACTCAGTGTTGATAAACACTCGCTACGTGGCCAGAAACCAGTTAGTGTCCTGATTGGTGGACACAGGAACGGGCTATAAACATAAATACCAGAGTTTCACTATTCAACCTCCTGAAATAGGACACGTGTCCCAAATAAGGGTGGGGTGGCTAGGGTCTTAATTGGCAACTGCCTAAGTTGTTGTGCACGGTGAATCTAGCCATTACACGGTTGCATGGAGAACTCAGCCACCCATACTGAGTCCGTTTTGCTAAGAATGTTGAACTGGAACACGAGTAGATTATTTGATTTGCTCAAATTTGAATGGGGAAAAAAATGAGTGCTTTGTTCGCTGTTAATAGACCTACGTGGGAAAACTGATAAATGACAATATCCACTTTTCTCTCAAATTCTAAAGTGTATTTATATTGATTATTTATTACTGAAAATGTCATGTATGCTTGCTACATATTGGAAATTTGGTTGCAGCCTGCGTGAATGATCGACGGTGCAGTAAAAGAAACTACAAGATTGTCCCCATTCAATTCTTTTATTTTAACTCTCTGCAAGGTATGTTTACAATAAACTGAGGTGATACAATAAATGCATACAAATTGATTACAGACAGAAAGGATCCCAGAAAAGCGATGCTTATCTAGCTGGTCTCCATGATGTGAATGAACAAGTAATGACAATAACAAATGATTAAACTTAAGCTACATTTTTAACTAATGATTTTGATGAGATACTGATGCGTCTCTTCACAGGTAGTAAAAAACAAAGTAATGATAGGAATATTATACGTATATCATGTCATGGATTCATATACTTACATGCAGTATCAGTAGTAATTTTGCATGTATGTTACTAGGGGTAAATTTTATGTTCTTTGCCATATCCACTTGATATTTTAAATTATGCGACTAGTTAATGACAACTATGTCCTATCATATATATTCTTTACTGGTAATCGATTTAGTATGCATTGAGGTAGCTTATCTTTAGTTCTTTACAGAAGTTTTTCATAGTTTTAAGGTTTCTAATCTCTACTGGTATTGAGTTCCAGATATTGGTTCCTTGGTTTTCAGTTGTTAGTTTGCCATATTTGTTTCTAGTGTGTTTGTGATGTATGTTATTTATATGTTGTGTGTTATGGGAATGAACCTGATTGTTTTCTTTGAAGAGATTATCAAATATTTCAGGGAGGAGGCCATTCTTTTGCTTGTAAACAAATTTTGCAATGTATATTTAATAAATGTCAGTTACAATAAGTAAGTCCAGGTCTTTATGAAGTGATTTAGTTGGGGTGAGATAGTCTTTGCTATACAGTATTTTCAAGGCTCTGTTTTGTTGTGTCTGTACCTTTTTTAAGGTTAATAACTTGGCTCTCCCATACACCTCTATACCATACTGAATTTTGGAGTAAACGTATGCATAGTATAGTAATTATTTATTTTCCTCATGTACCCATTGTCTGATTATTTTAGATGAGATAGCTGTTTTAATGATTGAATTATTTAAGTTATCAATATGTTCATCCCAGTTGACATTTTCATCTAGAATTATACCTAGGTATTTCACAGAAGGGACTCTTTTTATTGTGTTATTGTTTATCTTTATGTTGTTTAGGTAATCAGGAATGGGTGTACTTCTGCTTTAAAATATTGTGTAGCATGTTCTGTTCAGGTTTACTGTTAATTTGTTATCATTGCACCATGTAAATATATCTGAAAGGAATGTTTTAATTGAATGTTTTAGTTGTTTGGGTGAATTTGAGGTTATGAAACCATTGGTATCATTGCAAATAACCTTGTTTTGACATCTAGTTTTGTACAGTTTACTATATCATTTGTGTAGATAAAAAATAGGAGAAGTCCCGGGACAGAACCTTGGGGAACACCATGGCTGATTGAGTTTAGCTTGGATCGTTTACCGTTTATGTATGTAAATTGCTTTCTATTGCTTAGGTAACTCTCAAACCATTTAAGTCCCTGGCCTCAAATTCCGTTGTGCCTGAGTTTCGAGAGTAAGATGTCATGGTCTACGGTATCAAATGCTTTTCAGATAAATCTGTACAACCTGTTGTTGATCCGCCTAGATGGATTCCGTTTGCCATTCAAGGTAAAGTACATAGTGAGCTTGATCGCATGGTAGAGTTAGGTGTCATAGTTGAACAAGATGAACCTACCGAGTGGGTTAACTCCATAACTATCGTAACAAAATTAAAAACAAGATAAGGATTTGTCTGGATCCGACTAAAGTTGAACAAAGCGATAAAGAGAGGGCCTTTCCCTACCAAAACAATTGACAAAATTATTGCCAAAACAGCAGATGCGAAATTTTTCTCAGTTTTGGATGCAATGACAGGGTATTGGCAAATAGAGTTAGACGAAGAAAGTTTGCGTCTGTGCACATTTAATACTCCGTGGGGCCGGTACAGGTACACCCGCTTGCCTTTTGGCATCAAAACATTCAGGAAATGCACCGTGTCATAGGCGATATACCCGGTATCGGGATAGTCACGGACAATATTTTGGTATATGGGTCAACGGTTGAGGAACACAATGAGCGGCTCCGAGCCGTGTTGGACCGAGCTAGGTCGATTAACCTTAAATTGAATGAAACAAAGTCTTTGCTATGTAAGACTACAGTAAAGTATGTAGGTCATCAACTTACCCAGCAGGGTGTGAAGCCTGATCCAGACAGAATACAAGCAATAGTTGACATGCCAGAGCCGCGTGATAAACAGGGTGTCCAAAGGTTCCTGGGCATGGTTGGATATGTGCACAAGTTCATACCCAACATGTCCGAGATTGCCAAGCCACTACGCATGCTCCTCACTAAGGATGTCGCATGGCACAGGGCGCGTTTGATAAATTGAAAGAAAAGTTAAGAACTGCTCCTGTGTTGTCATATTACAATGTCAAGAAACCCATTGTTATCCAAGTTGATGCTTGTCAGTCAGGTTTGGGTGCCATATTAATGCAGGATGACAAGCCAATCGCACTCGCATCTCGTGCGCTTAACTCAGTGCAGTGTGGCTATGCCACTATTGAGAAAGAAATGCTCGCCATATGTTTCGGATGCCAGAGGTTTCATGACTATATCTTTGGCAAAGAAGTTCAAATTCAAACGGACCACAAGCCGTTAGTAGCGATAATACAGAAACCAATTCATAAGCTTTCGGCCAAGATGCAGAGAATGTGAATGCGCTTGCAAAATTATGATATTCAACTATTCGTTTTGAAGGGTTCTTTGATGTTTTTTTCAGACACGTTGTCCAGGGCGCATAGTGCCAAAGTAGGTCATGGTAACCTGTTCGATGACACGTTCTGCGTTGCCGCAGTAGACATTCAATCTTCAAGTTTGTTGAGTAAAATTGTCAGAGAGTATGAGAAGGATGTATCCATGTCTATGTTGATCTCGCACATTGAAGATGGGTGGGACACTACACGTATACAGACACCGCCGTGTCTGAGACAGTACATTCCACACAAACACAAGTTAACGGTAGAAAACAATCTGGTCATGAAAGGCAATCGGGTGGTAGTTCCTCCGGGTCTCCGCGGTGAAATGATTGAGGCGTTACACGAAACGCATTTGGGCGTGACAAAGTCCAAGCAGCTGGCACGAGACTGTATGTTTTGGCCTAATATGAACAACCAAATTGAGGATAAGGTCAGTCAATGTGACACTTGCCAAAACAACCGGAAGAGTTTGCATAATGAACCGTTAATAAATCACCTGATCGCCTGTCAACCGTATGAAAAAGTCGGTGCAGACTTGTTTGAGTTAAACCATAAAAATTACATGATAACTGTAGATTATTACACAAAATATCCAGAGGTGACGCTGTTGGGCGATACGTCGTCTGTCACATTCATTGAAGCATTGAATGATAATTTTGCAAGGCACGGTATTCCTAGTCAGGTTATTTCAGACAATGGTCTGCAGTTTAAGAGCCATGAGTATAGGGAGTTTGCACAGCACTATGGATTTAAGGCCGTATATTCCAGTCCACAGCACCCTCGCAGTAATGGGCAGGTGGAACGGTTTGTGCAAACGGTCAAGGACATGTTAAAGAAGTGCGAGAAGACTGGTTCAGATTTTCAGTTAGCTTTGCTGAATTATCGTAGCACTCTATTGCCCATCTTGAATGCATCTCCGGCTCAGCTGCTCATGAGCAGGAGGCTGAGGGGTAGGTTGCCGATGGCGGAAGAAATTTTGGTGCCCGAAACGCAAAATCCAAAGAAAGTTCAGACAGCGAAACGGCAGCAAAGTCAGAAAGCATTTCATGACAAGAAGTGTGCTAAGCCGCACAAACCTATGAAGGTCGGAGACAAAATGAAATACAAAAATCATGGGGGGGAATGGAAAAAAGGGGTTATTTTGGGTCGGACTGGTATTTCTGAGAGAGAATATCAAATTTTGAACGAGTCAGGTAATATGTTATATAGAAACCGAGTGCAGATTATCAGGGCGCCTTTGGGGGAGCGGCCCGAATCAGTCGGGCAAACGCAAAGTAGGTCAGCGTTGTTGCCGAATGTAAACAGTGCAGCTAATCTAAGTAGGTCAGGTCGGCTGATTAGGCCGGCGAGCAGGTTAGACCTGTAGTAGCTTAGTTTAGATTGGGTGTGTACACATATAGCATGTGCATGTAGGATTAAGTTATATTTTCAGCTGTGTTTTGCTATTTAATGTGTGATGGACAATGTTTAACATGGAGGCATTACGGCCAGACAGTTGAAGGACTTCAGTGCCATAGGGTGCTCGGACATTCGCAAGGACTTGTGTTTCAGTTAAGTACGCATATATGTTGATGTGCATTCGTTGGATGGTATGTGGATGGTTATTTTGAAACATTTCATCTTTCAGAAATACTTTGAGGGAGGGATGTGATATATGCGTAATAGACATATAGGCATGTGGCTAATATATGTTAATGAGATGCAAAGGTTTGGACAAAGGAGTATGCAAATGAGATGACGTCATGGAAAGTTTAGCCGGCGTGTTCAGCGAGCCCTGGGCCGTGAATAAACCATTCAGTATCCAGAAGTCAAAGTGTTCAGACGTTGTACTTTCACAAGAGCTATGTGTACAAACTGAAAAACACCTCTATCCAGGCCAGCTCTCAAATTACAAAGTCTATTTATATTTGTTTAAAGAAATACACTGTATAAAGTGTATTTGAGTCAGCCTCACGAAAATGGGCCAATTGATGGTCAATTTAAGATGTCGGCGTCACAATTCTTAAAAGTGTAGTGCATTTCTTTGTTTCATATTAAATTATCCTAGAAACAAATAAGGTTGTTGTATTTTCTCTAACTGTACATTAGAGATAAATTTAAGGACTTTGCAACACCTCTGTCAATGCTAAACTATAATTATGCCGTTCGATGCCGACATCCAATGCTCGATGCCGAAAACTTTAACAGATGTCGGCGTCGCAATTCTTAAAGTGTAGTGCATTTCTTTGTTATATACTAAATTATCCTAGAAACAAATAAGGTTGTTGTATTTTCTCGACCTTTACCTTCAGGATAAATTTAACGACTTTCCAACACCTCTGTCAATGCTAAACTATAATTATACCGATAGACGCCGACATCCAATGCTCGACGCCGGCAACTTTACCCAATTGGCCTATTTTCGTGAGCCTGACTCATATATATTTTGTTGATATGATCTTAGATGTTGCCAGGATGTAAAACTGCAATAAACGAAACGATTTATATTTATCAATTATAAATGTCACGTGAGCTTTCTGCACAATGGAAATTTGGATGTGGCCTCAATGAATGATCGATGATGGACTAAAGAATAAAACAAGATTGATAAGCATATAAAATTACTTGACATTAGCCTAGGTCATGATGCTGTCCTCGTTAGAAAAGAAGCACCCAAACTGATAAACAACACCAAGAACGAGTTCTTCTGCTTAAATACTTAAAGCTGCAAATCAGGCCGCCGGCACCATGACCCGATGTCCCACTCAGTCACATTATCCTGACACTGAGCTAACCAGTCCTTGCCCTATCCTATTAATGACGAGCGCCAGGCTAGGAAGCGACATGTACCAATTTTAAAGTCATTGCTTTGACTCGACCGGGAACCGAACCCCCGACCTTCCACACACGAGGCCCACACTCTACCGATTAGGCCACCGCGCCTGGTATGTATGTGGAGAGAGGTAGTTCTTCCAGGAATTCTTTATGTAGACGAAGATGGAGCTCAATTATTTGGAAAATAAGTGTCTCTGACTGGACATTATTATCCATTATACTAATAATGCAGTAGTCTGCACTGACCTCTCACGAGGAGCAAGATCGGCAGCTGGGAATGGATAGGGTGATTGCATGACATCGCAAGACATCTGGGTTCTAATCCGGCTCTACGGTTCTAATCCAACTGACACTGGTTCCGTGACCAGGATCCCATTCAAGCTACGCGCTGTATAGTTGGTGAGCCTACCCTGAGTGTGGCTATATGTAAATTCATTTCCTGTATGTGTGCATTAAATGACACACAGATGTAAGATATTTAAAAGACTTGACCTCTCAAGCAAGGAGCCAGATAGACAGGTAGGCATGGATAGGGTGATTGCATCAGGGGGCCTAGGTAGTGAAATGGTTAGGACACTAGCCCTGGAATTACAAGAATTGTGGGTTCGAATCCTGCTCTGGGCACAATGTTCTCTTTGTTTGCATGACCCCCCCCCCCCCGCACACCCCCCCCCCCCCCCCCCCAGGCAATAATAATAAAAAGAGGCGAGGTCAGAAATGCTTAAACACAGCACAGCTCCAACCCGAGTGGTCAGCTGGCCAACTCTCGACATTGGTGCGGGGTATTATAGAGGTGACAACACATCCCTTTCTATTTTTCTTCTCCCGGGCTTACTCCTCCCCCTGATCAAGGGTTTTGTTTGCTTGGGTGGGGCCCTGCTCCTTTTTCACTCTCTCACTTTCTTCTCGCTGCAGATCCCACCTTTCCCCCTCCCCTCCTCCTAACCCATCGGTAAATGGACACTGAATGCACAGCTACAATCGGACCGGAGTGAACCGGTGCTGCTCCAACGACTTGTCGTTATTGTTGTAAAGAATCCCCCCTGCTTCTATAACCGTGCTGACTGAAGTTAATTCTTCAATCTAAGGAAATTACCGATTTATCGGGCCTGTTTTTTTTTATTGCCGCAGTCCTGCAGCCTGTAACCGTCAAGGTTACGAACTGCCCACAAAGTCAAGTGCCTCAGGGGTCAGTCCATGATCAACGCCCGACTTTCTCGGGGGGGATAACATTCTGTAGCGATACTCCGGTGCTTGTGTTCTTTTTTCCGCGTCTTCGATTCTGAGGTTAAAGTTTAGAGAACCAACCTCATCGCGATCACAATGCTAATGGTTGGTTGTTGGAGTTTTACATCCTATCAACATCTGAAGTCATATCAGGACGGGTATCGACTTGTGACAGTGTGCACTCATAGCGACTTTATTATAGTGTCGTCTCACTGTGAAATAAGGCCACCAGGACCAGGACCCGATATCCCACTCAGTCACATTATCCTGACACTGAGATAACCAGTCCTTTCCCTATCCTATTAATGCGGAGCGTCAGGCTATGTACCGCGACAAGTATCAACTTTATAATTCATTGCTTTGACTCGACCGGGAAGCAAACTCCTGATCTCCCGCACGCGAGGGCCGCGCTGTACCGATTCGGCCACCGCGGCCAATCACAATACAAACACATCGATATGAGAATGACATCACAGATAACGCGTCCATTGTTTATGTTCATCACTTCTTATATTTATTGAACTAACTTTATTTTCTATCTTCAGTATCCAGTGAGAGAAGTATTGTTTAGACCACCCAGGTGAAAGAGCAGTTCACTAGTTGGGTGATAATGATATTGGTACTGTCCTAGTTGTTGTCTATGTCACGGAGGTATATACATATAGCCACTTTTATTTTTAGTATTCTGTGAGTTTCTATATTTCTTTATTGCAATATCTTTGACATGATATTGAAGGCATGACGGGTCAATGGTGCATTTTGTTACACCGTGTTATACATATCAATATTATGTATATATGTATATGGATATGTATTATATGTATATCCATACACATGTATAAAGTCAGGCTAAGTGAAAAGAAGAGGGCGAGACGGGAGGTTGGTGAACAGCCTAATTTATTTGATAAGGCTCTTGGCCGAGCAATAAACGCCCTACCTATACAAAGCTTAAAAGTAAAAAATAGATGTGTAGTGGGTGAGGTACGAGGCTAAAGTGCACTCAGTAGAGGTGGGGGGAGGGGCAGCAGCAAAGAGCGTACTGGCCCGCAGCAAATATATAGCATGCACAAGAAATAATTATCAAATCGTAGCATAATAAATAATCATTATTATAAAATACCTTCACCCGCCAGTTTATATTCATATAATAGATTATATCACACATATATTTATTTATATATGTGGATACACATGTATATACTATAAGAGATCCACACATATATAATATATGAATATATATGTGTGCATACACGTATATATTATGTATATATGAAGCTGAGAGACATTAAGACCGACTCATGGACATCACTCTCACAGCAGAGAGCTAAATGGAGAGCGGCAGTCAAGTAATGAAAGCAATCTCTGTCGCATCGCGACCGACAGCATGATGATGATGATGACGTATATATATATTCTTATATATACATATATATGCAATAGATCTACACATTATATATGTATATATATGCATTATATATATACATATATATGGGCTTTCATCACTGTTGGCCCAAAAATCCTCCGGTGCGACTGACACTGGTGTACATCCGGTGGAGGAGAGGAGGGTAGGTGGAGCCAGCTGTACAGTGTTGGTCTTATGGAGTATAACAACTAAGTAATAATTAACCCTTGCGTATCTTTATACTTGCATAATTCGTTATACATGACATATGCCTATTTATACATATATACATGTAAGTATACAAGTATATATATATACATGGTATGTATATACAGTGTTACCGTTAATAATAAATAAATGTAGTACTATGCCACTTTATTGACATCTTATAAGACGAGGTTTTACCAAGGAGGCATGCTTTACTAATGGAATCATCATGCGTTAAAGTTGCATAGAAAGTTTTGAGTTTCTGTCATTTTCTGAGATAAATATATTAAATTGATTGTCATAATCTTACTTTACTTCATAGTTCTGCCATGCATGCCCAAACTAATTTAACATGTTCTCATTTCAAATATCTCAAAAGTTAGCCACTTAAAATAAAAGTTAGTTCAAACTAAAGTAAGGTAGATTATAACACTCAATTTAATATATTTATCTCAGAAAAATGACAGAAAGTCAAAACCATCAGACTACACAACCTTAATATAATCTGGTCACATATTTGGCGAGGCTCGATTCTCACTGGCAAGAGTGTGGGAATATGGGTGTTCAGAGTTCCGCTGGTCCCTCACTAAGGACTGAAGCTGTGACCCAGCAGGTCAGGTCACAGCTACAGGTTACACGGCGGAAGGTACAGAATTGTCCCCCTCCCGGTTATAATCCTTCACTATCGACCCTATACTTGAAACTCACTTTGCACCAATAGCCACATACCGCCTGATAGCCTGAATTGGTATGGTACCGTACATTTGTTTCTGAACAAAATTGCAGTGAAATTGCCCCAGTAAATATTTTTAATGAGATACAATACCATTTTGTGTATCATGGTGTATGCGTGTTGACCCACCTCCCTATGCGTGCTGTGGTTTAAGCTGAAAATTGTACACCATCATCTTAAGTCAACAGTTTCAGTCCTTTTTGAGGGACCAGCAGAATCCAAATCGACAACTTCTGTTGCTGGTTGGTTGGTGGAGTTTTACATCCTAGAAACATCTAAGGTCATATTAGGATGGGTACCGACTTGTGACAATGCGCACTGATGGCGACTTTATAGTGCTGCCCCACTGGGAGACCAGCACATCATCACCATGACCTGATATCCCACTCAGTCATATTATCATGACACTGAACCAACCAGACCTTGCCCTATCCTAATAATGCCAAGCGCCAAGCTAGGTGGGAAGCGACAAGTATGGATTTTTAAGTCATTGCTTTGACTCGACCAGGGTTCGAACCCATGTGGTTAGTCAGTAAGGTCCATGGCGGCTGTAATACGGATGGCGGTCCCGAAAGCCCACCTCTTCGTGTCTCAGGACCAGTCCATGGTGCAGAAGATGCGGACGCCAATCCCTTGGCAACGTGTTCCCATTCTGTAAGAAGTGTCTGTATTGGTTGGTGTAAGGACATTCATCCCCCAATATCGCCCCCTTGTAATGCACATGTTTCCCATAAAGCACCGGGTGTTGCGCTACTTCCGGTATACCACGCTTGCGCAGTATCACAGTTAATGGCTGTTCATGGGTTTTCATCACTGCTTCCCCACGCCATGTGTTTGGTCCACCTAGTGTGGTGTGCGAACCCAGATCCCTGACGACCTCGCGTTGAGCATAGAATTTTCGCTGTGTGGCGGAGGGCACTGTCAGGTCCGCTATCACTGTCCCATCGGGTGATCTGCGTGGCGCCACCTGTTGGGCAAGCCTTGCACTTTCATCTCTGATCACCACCCCCTCAGGTGACCTTTGCCGCTCAGCTAGTCCAGGTTGGTGCGGCTCCTGATTCCTTCCCAACATGTCACGTGGTGGCTCCTGATTCCTTCCCATCACATCACATGGTGGCTCCTGATTCCTTCCCGAGATCTCACGTGGTGGCTCCTGATTCCTTCCCATCACATAAGGCGGCTCCAGATTCCTTCTCGACATGTCATGTGGTGGCTCCTGATTCCTTCCCATCAGAGTGTGCGGCTCCTGATTCCTTCCCAACATGTCACGTGGTGGCTCCTGATTCCTTCCCATCACATCACATGGTGGCTCCTGATTCCTTCCCGAGATGTCACGTGGTGGCTCCTGATTCCTTCCCATCACATCATGCGGCTCCTGATTCCTTCTCGACATGTCACATGGTGGCTCCTGATTCCTTCCCAATATGTTATGTGGTGGCTCCTGATTCCACCCCAACATGTCATGCAGCCCCTGATGACTTCCCGACATGTCACATTGCTCCTGATTCCTTCCCAACACATCACATGGCTCCTGCTTCTTTGCCAACATGTCACATGGCTCCTGCTTCCTCTCCAACATGTCACATAGCTCCTGATTCTTTCCCCTCACATCATGTGGTTCCTGATTCGTTCCCGACATGTCATGTGGTGGCTCCTGATTCCTTCTCGACAAGTCACATGGTGGCTCCTGATTCGTTCCCGACATGTCACATGGTGGCTCCTGATTCCTTTCCAACATGTCACGTGGTGGCTCCTGATTCCTTCCCATCACATCATGCGGCTCCAGATTCCTTCTCGACATGTCACATGGTGGTTCCTGATTCGTTCCCGACATGTCATGTGGTGGCTCCTGATTCGTTCCCGACATGTCACGTGGTGGCTCCTGATTCCTTTCCAACACGTCACATGGTGGCTCCTGATTCCTTTCCAACATGTCACATGGTGGCTCCTGATTCCTTTCCAACATGTCACGTGGTGGCTCCTGATTCCTTCCCGACAAGTCACGTGGTGTCTCCTGATTCTTTCTCGACATGTCACATGGTGGCTTCTGATTCCTTCCCGACATGTCACGTGGTGGCTCCTGATTCCTTCCCGACATGTCACGTGGTGGCTCCTGATTCGTTCCCGACATGTCACATGGTGGCTCCTGATTCCTTTCCAACACGTCACATGGTGGCTCCTGATTCCTTTCCAACATGTCACGTGGTGGCTCCTGATTCCTTCTCAACATGTCATGTGGTGGCTCCTGATTCCTTCTCGACATGTCACATGGTGGCTTCTGATTCCTTCCCGACATGTCACGTGGTGGCTCCTGATTCTTTCTCGACAAGTCACATGGTGGCTCCTGATTCCTTCTCAACATGTCATGTGGTGGCTCCTGATTCCTTCTCGACAAGTCACATGGTGGCTCCTGATTCCTTCCCGACATGTCACGTGGTGGCTCCTGATTCGTTCCCGACATGTCACATGGTGGCTCCTGATTCCTTTCCAACACGTCACATGGTGGCTCCTGATTCCTTTCCAACATGTCACGTGGTGGCTCCTGATTCCTTCTCAACATGTCATGTGGTGGCTCCTGATTCCTTCTCGACATGTCACATGGTGGCTTCTGATTCCTTCCCGACATGTCACGTGGTGGCTCCTGATTCTTTCTCGACAAGTCACATGGTGGCTCCTGATTCCTTCTCAACATGTCATGTGGTGGCTCCTGATTCCTTCTCGACAAGTCACATGGTGGCTCCTGATTCCTTCCCGACATGTCACGTGGTGGCTCCTGATTCCTTTCCGACATATCAGGTGGTTGCTCCTGATTCCACCCCAACATATCACATGGTGGCTCCTGATTCCTTCTCGACATGTCATGTGGTGGCTCCTGATTCCTTCTCGACATGTCATGTGGTGGCTCCTGATTCCTTCCCAACATGTCACGTGGCTCCTGATTCCTTTCCAACATGTCACATGGCTCCTGATTCCTTTCCAACATGTCACATGGCTCCTGATTCCTTTCCAACATGTCACGTGGTGGTTCCTCATTCCTTCCCAACATGTCACGTAGTGGCTCCTGATTCCTTTCCAACACGTCACAGGGTGGCTCCTGATTTCTTTCCAACATGTCATGTGGTGGCTCCTGATTCCTTTCCGACATGTCACGTGGTGGCTCCTGATTCCACCCCAACACATCACATGGTGGCCCCTGATTCCTTTCCGACATGTCACATGGCTCTTGCTTCCTCCACAACATGTCATGTGGTGGCCCCTGATTCCGCCCCAACAAGTCACATGGCTTTTGCTTCTGCCCCAACATGTCACATGGCTCTTGCTTCCTCCACAACATGTGACGTGGTGTCTCCTGATTCCTCCCCAACAAGTCACATGGCTTTTGATTGTTCCCCAAAATGTCATGTGGTGGTTCCTGATTCCTTTCCGACATGTCACATGGCTCTTGCTTCCTCCACAACATGTGACGTGGTGTCTCCTGATTCCTCCCCAACATGTCACCTGGCTTTTGCTTCTGGCCCAACATGTCGCACGGTGGCTCCTGATTCCTTTCCAACATGCCACATGGTGGCTCCTGATTCCTCCCCAACATGTCTCGTGGTGGCTCCTGATTCCACCCCAACACATCACGGGATGGCTCCTGATTCTGCGCCAACATGTCACGTGGCTCTTGCTTCCTCCCCAACATGTCACGTGGTGGACCCTGATTCCACCCCAACATGACATGTGGTGGTTTCTGATTCCTTTCCGACATGTCACGTGGCTCTTGCTTCCTCCACAACATGTCACGTGGTGGCTCCTGATTCCTTTCCAAGACATCATGTGGTGGCTTTTGATTCCTTACCAGCACATCACATTGGATATAAGTCTCGCATTGCGCAAACTGTATCCTTTGGTCTCTGATCACCGCCTCGTTAGGTGATCTGTGAGACCCGGCTTGTTGAGCGCGTTGTTCCCCCTCGTTCCTGACCTCCATCTTGTTTTGCAGGGATGGCATGGACTGTGCATCGTCTCTGCCCACCTCTACTTCCGGTTCTGTGCATTGCCGATGCTGGGATCCTCCAGCGTCCCACCCCACCACGTGGTCCTCTGTCCTGTCTGGTCCACTTCCAGTGTGCTCTGGTGGACCATGCTCCTCCACCTCCATGTTCTCGGGACCGTGGTCCACTCTCATCGCTTCCTCAGATTGCTGGTCGGCTGAGACTTCCTGGGATGGATTCGGGACCTTTTGACCAACAACCCGGAAGTGCATGTCGCTGGTGAGTTCATCGTACCACGTTCCCATCTGCCGGACACGGGGCATGACTGAGAAGATGGATCCCAGTCGGCTGAACGCGTCGCCTTGGGTTTCTGGGTAATTAATAAAAGGAATGAATACAATAAAACAGACATGGAAAATACAATAATTTGCTTCAATGTATGGAATGAGTGGGAGTGCTCATTCAGGGTCATTGCAGGGTACAGGGAACCACGAAGTCCAGCACCTCCCCCCCCCCCCCCGCTCTCCTAATGATGTGGGGTGGGAGGGAGGGGGGAGGGGTGGCAATGGGGAGCAGGGCCTACCACTCACCCTTAACTTGCTCTTCTAAGTCTCGCTAACTCGCTAACCTCAGCCATGGAGTCAGCCACCTCCGTCACTCAAACATCAGCCTCTATAACCAACACCCTCCGGCAAATACAGGTCAGTCTTCCTCATGCCTTCAGCTTCACCACTACAACTTTACCCACCCACCCACCAACCCACAAATATAACTCAAGTCAGCAAAGACTAAAACTCAAACAAAAACGTGTTTCATGCTTTTATGATTACAAAGAAGTCGTGCATGTAATTTACATTAAAACATCGTTGGCGCAAGGCCAAGAACTCTGCACACTCAAGCAAAATGTGTCTGAGTGTCAGCGGACGTTGACACCCAGTGTATTTGGCGGGGTTCTCCCTTGAGTAAAATTGCATGTGTCAACCTGGATAAAAGATTCACCCCGTACTTCCAGTACAGGGGTGAAGACCAGCCTTATATAAATACGGGTGAAAAATCGGGCTAATGAAATGAGTCTTTATGAGAGCCTAATTTCACAATCTAAGAAGCAACATTTATTCTTTGTATATGTCTTCATGTTTACCCGCTAGGTTTGAGTTGGAAAATATAATAAAACATATAATTTAATGCAATTTAAAAGTGAAATCAACGACATTCTCTGGCTGCCATCTTGTCTTTTTGCATTCTCTCCCATTTCACCAACTCTGTGCTGATATAAGTAACCATTTGACACTGGTGTCAGGCATTCTACTTCTTGTTCCATACTAACACTATTTTTGCCCGTATTTATATAAGGCTGGTCTTCACCCGTGTACTACAAGTACCGGGTGAATCTTTTATCTAGTGTCAACCAAGAGTGGCCAATGCAGCATCAAGTGAGGACTACTTGGTCCTGCCAACACACTGCCTAATGATGTGAATGTTCTTTAATGCATGGGGTGTTGCTATGCAAACTATTGTTTGGATGCTCATTCCATCCATGTTGTCATTTTGATTTGATATACTTAATAGCCCTGCCACACGCTAATGCATCGCGCAAGCATGCGCCGACATAGGTGATTTTGTGCCAATAAGTCGGTGTACATCGATATGTGTTACTCGAATGTTACACATTCGTTATGCGTATGTTGGTATACGTCGATGAATGTAGATGTACGTCATTGTACAGCATCACTTGTTAAGGGGTTGCGAAAGTTTTGTGCATGCACATACGTGTGGCTTTTATGTCGGGCATACGTTATGTATATGTTAGACCACATCGATGTAAGTTAGAGGTATGTTAGACAAATGGATAACGTATGTCTAACATATGTTTTGCGTTTCTCCACTGTGTCTTGACATGTGTAACCTATAAGGCGTTCTTCTGGCGATTGAATTACTTATATGATGTTCACCGGCGCTCTGCGAGCATACCGTGAGCATATTGCATGCGTTTTTCGGAGGGAGGCACATTAGCCATACATTAGCCATACGTTGGCCATACGCTCTGGTAAGTTGCATATATGGGATGTATACATCCAACTTTGTCCCCTGCGCCAAAAAGTTTGATGCGTCTCGACGTTTGAAAGTAATTTTAGCCGATGGCCATGCGGTTGCGCGATGCGTCGTATTGTGACAGGGCCATAAGATGAGAATATATCAGAGGGGGAGAGGGTGGGAACCAGGGTAGGGTCAGCTATTAATAGAAAATGTATTCTGTGCATTGAGACATGTGATGAGACATGTGATAAGACATGTGCATGCTCAATGTCCGACCGACTGCTTATTTTGTGTGTTGATGCAAGGGAAAGTTCAATCACAGACAATTGGTCTTCCAAATTCCACAGCTCCTTTCCTTATCCAACTAATGCCGAGCGCCAGGATAAGATAATTAGTTAGAATTATCAATTATTCAAGTTGCAGAGTTCGACGGTTTTGAGTTTCTGTCATTATTTTATATAAATATGATCGTTATAATCTACCTTACATTAGGTTGAAGTAACTTTTTATTAGTAAATAGCTCGATTTGGAGATATTTGAAGTGAAAACATGCTAGATTAAAGCTGCATAGTCCGATGAAGCATCAAATTTTCAAAACCAAAACAAGTATCTCAATTTGATTCTACAAGTATCTCAATTTGAGGGTGCACTTGTTAAACATTTGTCACCACATAGAAGGGAATACTGAGGCAATTTGATAGAACCTATTACTGCAGAAACCTATAGTGTCAGAGTTTTGGCAAGCTTGCCAAAACTAATTTTGCTTGTTTGCACTTCAAATATCTCAAAAGTTAGCTATTCAAAATAAAAGTTACTTCAAGTGAAAGTAGGGTAGATTATAATGATCACCCTAATATGTTTATCTCAGAAAATTACAGAAACTCAAAACCATCGGACTATACAACTTTAATGTTGGCATGCACATCAAAACTCTGAAATCATATACTTCAGGAGTAACAGGTTCTATTATATTGACTAATATTCCCTTCTATGCAGCAACAAATGATTAATAAGTACATATGTATCTAAATCAGATATATAGAATCAAATCCAGAAAATTGATTTGGCTAAAAAAATATTGTATGATTTCATCGGACATGGAGGGCGAATCGGTAAGACTAAAGGCCCTGTCACACTACGATGTTTCCCACCAACGCGCGTCGACGTGTTGCCTTTTTGGTCGAAACGTCGGTACATGTCGGGACACGTTACCGGCGCATTACCGGCGCATTACCGGCGCGTCGGTACATGTTGAGTGATAGCAACGTGTGATTTGACACGTCGCTGCGCGTCGCCGCACGTCGCCACGTGTCGGGTCGCGCCGATCATTTTGTGCTTGCACAAAACTTTCGGCATGCCCCGATGCGCGCCGACGGGTTGGATGGGGGGGGTTACGGACGCGTTATCAACACGCCACTAGCACGCTGTAACCCGTCGAACTTTCTCCCACAACCCCGAAAAGTTGGACGTGTTTCGAGCCCTAGCAAATATCTTACGCGTTGGCAGCGCGCCGGGGGAAACATCGTAGTGTGACAGGGCCTTAAGAGCATGGCATTCCCATGCGGAAGGTTGGGAGTCTGAATCCCAGCCGAGTCAAACTAATGACTTCCAAAATTGAGGCTTGTCACTATACCTAGACTAGCGCTCGGCATTAATAGGATATACTGATTGAGCAAGGACTGGTTAGCTCAATGTCCGGATAATGTGACTGATTGGGATACCAGGTCATGGTGCCAGTCGCCTGGTCTCCCAGTGGGGCAGCACTATAAAGTTGTCATGCGTGTGCACTGTTACAAGCCAGTAGCCATTGTGATATGACCTTAGATGTTGCCTTGACGTAAACACCCAATAAACAAACAAACAAACCTTCTATATATGAAGCCATTGCCGATATATACCGTTGCCGGACATCATTGATTGCGTCGACGTTTTTCAAACCGGGTCGATCTGTGCAAAGTAAAAACAACAAAAGAGAAAAGTTTGTTATATTTAATGACGCCTCGAGAGCACATTGATTTTTATCATCGGCTATTGGACGTCAAACATATGGTCATTCTGACATATTTCTTTGGAGGAAACCTGCTGCCGCCACATAGGCTACTCAATCAATCAATTCTTTTATTTTAACTCTCTGCAAGGTATGTTTACAATAAATTGAGGTGATACAATAAATGCATACAAATTCCTTACAGACAGAAAGGATCCCAGAAAAGCGATGCTTATCTAGCTGGTCTCCATGATGTGAATGAACAAGTGATGACAATAACAAATTATTAAACTTAAGCTACATTTTTAACTAATGATTATGATGAGATACTGATGCGTCTCTTCACAGTTAGTAAAAAACAAAGTAATGATAGGAATATTATATGGATATTGTGTCATGGATTCATGTACTTACATGCAGTATCAGTAGTTATTTTGCATGTATGTTAATAGGGGTATTATATATATTCTTTACTGGTAATCGATTTAGTATGCATTGAGATAGCTTATCTTTAGTTTTTTACAGAAGTTTTTCAAAGTTTGAAGGTTTCTAATCTCTACTGGTATTGAGTTCCAGATATTGGTTCCTTGGTTTTCAGTTGTTATTTTGCCATATTTGTTTCTAGTGTGTTTGTGATGTATGTTATTTATCTGTCGTGTGTTATGGGAATGGACCTGATTGTTTTCTTTGAAGAGATTATCAAATATTTCAGGGAGGAGGCCATTCTTTTGCTTGTAAACAAATTTTGCAATGTATATTTTATAAATGTCAGTTACCATAAGTAAGTCCAGGTCTTTATGAAGTGATTTAGTTGGGGTGAGATAGTCTTTGCTATACAGTATTTTCAAGGCTCTGTTTTGTTGTGTCTGTATCTTTTTTAGGGTTGATGATTTGGCTCTCCCATACACCTCTATACCATACTGGATTTTGGAGTAAACGTATGCATAGTATAGTAATTTTTTATTTTCCTCATGTACCCGTCGTCTGATTATTTTAAATGAGTTAGCCGTTTTAATTATTGAATTATTTAAGTCATCAATATGTTCATCCCAGTTGAGGTTCTCATCTAGAATTATACCTAGGTATTTCACAGAAGGGACTCTCTTTATTGTGTTATTGTTTATCTTTATGTTGTTTAGGTAATCAGGAATGGTTGTACTTCTGCTTTTAAATATTGTGTAGCATGTTTTGTTCAGGTTTACTGTTAATTTGTTATCATTGCACCATGTAAATATGTCTGAAAGGAATGTTTTAATTGAATGTTTTAGTTGTTTGGGTGAATTTGAGGTTATGAAGCCGTTGGTATCATCTGCAAATAACCTTGTTTTGACATCTTGTTTTGTACAGTTGACTATATCATTTGTGTAGATCAAAAATAGGAGAGGTCCCAGGACAGAACCTTGGGGGACACCATTGCTGATTGAGTTTAGCTTGGATCGTTTACCGTTTATGTATGTAAATTGCTTTCTATTGCTTAGGTAACTCTCAAACCATTTAAGTCCCTGGCCTCGAATTCCGTTGTGCCTAAGTTTTGAGAGTAGGATGTCATGGTCTACGGTATCAAATGCTTTGCTCAGGTCTAAGTAGACTCCTGCAACATGTTTCCCATTTTCAAGGTCTTGTAGTATGTTGTCTAAGATTTCAGTCAGAGCCATTATTGCTGAGTGATTCTCTCTAAATCCAAATTGGTATTTGTATAATATTTTGTATTTGTTAAGAAATTGGTAAACTCTTTTGTACATTAGTTTTTCCATTAATTTGTTTAGGGTACTGAGTAGGCTGATTGGCCTGTAGTTATCAACTAGGTATTTCTCATTTTTCTTATGGATGGGTATTACTTTTGCAACTTTGAGATTTTCAGGAACAGTAGCATTTGCAAATGATAGGTTTATTATGTGGGAGATAGATGGTGCGAGTAGAGTGTCACACTCTTTGATTATTTTTGGCGAGATATTGTCATGTCCGCTTGACTTATTAGGATTTAGTTTCTTTATTTCTTCTAGGGTTTCTTGTTCATTGGTGGGACTAAGAAAAAAACTATGTGAATTTGGGTGTTTAAGATATTGCTTGTGTGCTATGCTATTACTGGTGTGTTTTGCTACTCCTTCCGATAAGCAGCAAGGGGCCTTTTATATGCACTGTCCTACAGCGCATACCACAACCTTTGATGAACCAGTTGAGGACCACTGGTTGGAACGGAAAATAGCCCAAAACAGCAAATGTGTCCACTGAGCAGAATCGATCGGATGACCCAAACCTTCACAGGTGGACACTCTACCGCCTGAGCTACGTCCCGGTCCAAGTAAGCAAAATAACCCAAGACAGAGAGTAAAAACAAACAGGTGTTTCACTCGTATTATTGCGGACCTAAGTTATGGTTAACCGTCACTTACTTTACCACCCACCTCCCTCCC
>CM059186.1:8855254-8887857 GCA_030323885.1 Branchipolynoe longqiensis | reverse complement strand
TGATTACCATCATATTGGACTCTGCAACTTGAAATCGAGCGTCAGTGTGGGTGGACCTGTTGTGAGAGAGTGCGATAGATAGTCCATGCACATGGGGTCAATTTTGTAAACAATGCTGGCCCGGATATCCTGACCCGATACGGGTGTCATAGGGGCATGTGAGGAGGGGGGGGGGGGGGGGGGGGGGGGCGGCGAGAGGTCGGTGTTATTTTGATAGAATCGAGGTTCCACAATAACAGTCCCTAGATCGGGAGACTCATCTGTCTATATAAGAGCTGAGATTCTGACCCAGGCATGTGATAAAGTTTTGTTTGGTGTTGGAGTTTTAGGTCCTGGAAACATCTAAGTTCATATCAGGACGGCTATTAGATAAAAGATTCACCCCTAACCAGAGTAGGGGTGATGTTTGTTTGTTTGTTGTTGTTTTACATCCTAGCAACATCTAAGGTCAAATCAGGATGGGTACTGACTTGTGACAGTGCACACTCATGGTGACTTTGTAGTGCTGCCCCACTGGAAGACCAGGCCACCAGTACCATGACCTGATATCCCACTCAGTCACATTATCCTGACACTGTGCCAACCAGTCCCTGCCCTATCCTAATCCTAATATACTGTCCTACTGTACTGTCGGACTTTGGTGTGTAGGTGTGGGTCGAGTGGTTCGTCATGGTTTATTAGCTGCCAACATTGTATATAATTACACATGCGTGACTAGATTAGACACTTATCTATGGAAACCAGTGCGACACAGTGCATGTGTGCGCGTGTGTGCGTGTGTGTGTGTTGGGGTGGATTGTGTTTGGGGCTAGTGGGGTCGTGTTGTTTAAAAAAAAATGTATACTGCCTATCATGGATAAGTCTGAATAGACTTGTTTTCACCATTAGACAGTTTGTCGATAGAAAGCCCGAGCCAACACTTTTACCAACCCAAGGGATTTTTAACCTCCCACACCACCTAGACATGGTATGAGAGCAACCGGCATTTGATGATGCTGTACGTTATACGCAACAGTGGAAATCCAAATTGGCAGAGGTGGGGGCACAGGGAATCGAACCACCGACCTTCAGATTAGGAGTCTGACCTAGAAAAAAGTCAGACACGCTAACCACTCCACCACAGAGAACACCACTGTATATCTGTTTGTTGGAATGTTACGTCCTGGGGACACTTCAGGTCATTCCGTCCTGATATGACCTTAGATGTTGTCAGGACGTAGAACCCTATCAACCATCCAACATCTAAGGTCATATGAGGACAGGTACTGACTTGTGACAGTGTACACTCATGGCGACTTTATAGTGCTGTTCCACAGAAAGACCGTAGAACCATGATCTGATATCCCACTCAGTCACATTATTGTGATACTCAGCTAACCAGTCCTTGTTCTATATTAGTAATAGCGAGCGCCAGGCTAGGGAGTGACTAGATAAAAGATTCACCCCACACTTCCTTATATAAAAACGGTAAAAAAATCGGACCAATGAACTGAGTCTTTATGAGAGCCTAATTTCACAATCTAAGAAGCAACATTTATTCTTTGTATATGTCTACTTTGAGTTGGAAAATATAATAAAACCTATACTTTAATACAATTTAAAAGTGAAATCGACGGTGTTCTCTGGCCGCCATCTTGTCTTTTTGCATTCTCTCCCATTTCACCAACTCTGTTCTGATATAAGTAAACATTTGACACTGGTGCCACGCATTCTACTTCTTGTTCCATACTAACGCTATTTTCGCCCGTATTTATATAAGGCTGGTCTTCACCCGTGTACTACAAGTACCGGGTGAATCTTTTATCTAGGTAATGACAAGACTATTGTCAGTTTGTAGTATTTAAGTAACTTTCATTAGCTTGGTTATGATATGGGTTTTTTGTGTGTGGGTCTTTTTAGGTCCCAGCAGACCGGATTGGCTGAATCACTGAGAGCGCTCGCTGGTTTCCTGTGTGGGAGGCCGTGGGTTCAAGCACCGGCCGGGTCAAACCAATGACTTATAAAATTGATACTTGTTGTTACCTAGCTTAGTAGACCAGGCATGACCGCATGAGTTGAGCGTCTGTCTCTTTCTTTTTTAGATCGGGGGGTTCGAAAGGGGTCGTGGGTTCGAACCCTAGTCCTAGAAAGTGGGGCAGCACTATAAAGTCGCCACGAGTGCACACTGTCACAAGTCGGTACCCATCCTCATATGACCTTAGATTGTTTGTTTGTTATTGTTTTGCGTCCTAGCAATATCTAAGGTTATATCAGGTCGGGTACCGACTTGTGACACTGCGCACTCATGGTGACTTTATAGTGCTGTCCCACTTGGAAACCAAGCCACTGGCACCATGACCTGGTACCCCACTCAGTCACATTATCCTGACACTGAGCACACCAGTCCTTGCCCTGTCATAATGCCGAGCACCTGACTAGGAAGCGACAAGTATCAATTGTTAAGTCATTGGTTTGACTCGACCAGGGTTCGAACCCACGACCCCACGATCTACCAGCACGGGAGACGGGCGCTCTAACTCATTCGGCCACCCGTCTGGTTTTCATATGACCTTAGATATGACCTTAGATTTTGCTAGGATGTAAAACAGCAACAACCAAAACAAACCTAGCTTTGCGCATGGGTTCGAACCCTGGTCGAGTCAAACCATTGACTTAAGATAATGATACTTCTTGTTACCTAGCTTGGCGCTCAGTATTAATAGGATATGACAGGGACTGACTTGCTCAGTATCAGGATAATGTGACTGAGTGGGATACCGGGTCATGGTAGCCCAGTGTCACAGTGGGGCAGCACTATCAAGTCACCATGAGTGTGCACTGTCACAAGTCGGTACCCGTTCTGGTATGACCTTATATGTTCCCAGGACGCAAAGCCCCAACAAACTAAAGCCTCCCATGTTGCTAGGACGAGAAACCCCAATTTATGTTCACTGCTTCATTGTACAACCACGAGAGGAGGGAGGGGGGGTAGAAGGGGAGGGGGGCGAAGGGTGGGAGGGGTGGGGGCGAGGGGGACGAGAGGAGGGGGCGAGCGGAGAGGGAGGGGCGAGGGTGGGGGGCGATGAGGGAGGGGCGAGGGTGGGGGGCGATGAGGGAGAAGGGGGAGGGGGGGGGGCCGAGTCCCGGATCGATTATGTAATTGTTTGCGTCCGATGTCGTTATCAACACCACCCCGGGTCAGATGTCACGTGACTATATAATATAATATCGCAAAATACCGACAGATACCATGACACAGATACAGTGAGACACTGTTAGTGTTACCCATTTACCGGGCGCGGTGACCCAATTGGTAGAGGGTGAGCCTCGCGTGCGGAAGGTCGGGAGTTCGGCTCCCGGTCGAGTCAAACCAATGACCTTGCCTATTCTATTATATTGCCTCAGTATTCCCTTCTATGTGGTGACAAATGTTCAAAAAGTGCACCAGTATCTAAGTTAGATATGTAGAATTAAATCTAGATAATTGATTTGGTTTTGAAAATCTTATGTTTTCATCAGATTATGCAGTCTTAATTTATTCATGTCTAATTGTACGCTCATCCTCATTTCAGTGCAAAACAACGAGTGGAATTGACATACTCCATGCTGTTAGGAATTCAAAGGTACAGTTGTTAATTTGGAATTGTATAATAACCCTATAGAGAACGACTATAATCATTGTTATTAATATATGAATGTGCTTAGTATTCCTTCCTATGTGTACTAGCGGTATATGTCCTGATAGAACCTTAGATGTTACCAGGACATACAACTCCAACAACCAACCAATATGTTTGATCCAATAGTTTACTTCCATGTTTGTCGCAAGTGGCGCCATCTGGGGGAAATAAAAATATGCGGTCTATATTATTGATACATGTGTGGAAGTGAATGTTCCAATACCAGTGACCCAGTATTCAAACAGAGGAGCACATCTATAACATATGAGTCATATAGCATATCAGTCAAAGGATATTGTGGCACGCATGCGCCTATATATGTGCTGTGTACTGTATTATGTGAATATAAATAAGAAGACGACTCATGGTTGACCAGACGGGATGGCTGAATGAGTTAGAGTGTCCGTCTCCCGTGTTGGTAGACCATGGGGTCGTGGATTCAAACCCTGGTCGAGTCAAACCAATGACATAAAAATTGATACTTGTCACTTCCTAGCAAGGCGCTCAGCATTATTAGGATAGGGCATGGATCAGTGGAATGAGGAAGACCAATCGTCCATGATTTAAATTTCCCCTGCTTAAACAACTAATGTACCAACAACAAAAAATATATATATTTTGCCTTTCTCCGTTCCAACATTTATATACTGCTGTCGCCACCTGGTGCCAGGCCCTCTCATTACCTTTGGCTCTCAGTCAACTCCGTCTGCAAAACAGAAAAAAAAAAAAAAGCTTATACCTACGTCCTACCCACTAAAAATGCAAGTGATATATAATTTATTACACAACTTATCGGACTTCAAATTTTATGGGAAAAACATGATGGGGTCCATGCCCAGGTCTCATGGGAAACCATCGCTACCATTATTTTGGGTTCTGTGAAACAGGTGATGGAAACCAAAAACTTACGGGAACCAAAGCGTTGGTTCCATTGTTTTTCCAGTATGGTAATGACATGCTACCGAAAACAATAATTTCCATGAAATCCCATTTCAATGTTTATAAACATTGTGTATGGCCGCGCACCTTGGCTGCAGTACCAAGGCACACTGCCATTGAGTTTGCTGATACGCGCAGTGAAAAACGTGGGTTTTATTCAAAATTAATAGAAATGCAGAAGACTAAGCATGTAAATATAAGATAATCTGTTTGGTAAATATATGATGTGTTTGTGTGCCAATCGGTTTGTTTCTAAGTTGTGCGGTTTTAGAGATATTTCACTTTTTCTGTATGAAGATTGCTCATGGCCATTGACAATGCATTGAGTTTGCCGGTACGCACAGTGCAAAACGTCAGTTTTATTCAAAATTTATAGAAATGCAGAAGAGTAAGCATATACATTTAATATAATCTGTTTGTTAAGCATTTGATCTGTTTGTGTGCCAAGCGGTTTGTTTCTAAGTTGTGTGGTTTTAGAGATATTTCACTTTTTCTGTATGAAGCTTGCTCACTGCCATTGAGTTTGCAGTGTGACCGTATGTTGCTGCGCGCGAACTGACCTAATTACCAATGCTGACGTCATATGAAATAGGCCTATAGGTTGCTACATGAGGATAAATGACACTGGAGTCTGAATATGTTGTGTGTGCTAACTGTACTGAGCATGTTGAAAACTTGCACTGAAAGCGGCAATCCGGTAAAAGATTTCAAATTCCCCCTTGATTGAAGTTCCCCCACGGGAACTTGAAAACGTTTTCAAATTCATCTCATGGGAATTTGAAAACGTTTTCGTTTTCCCTCCCTCGTTTTAACGTTCCCTCCCCCCATTTTGGGGGAATTTTCTTTATTTTTGTTATTTGTACAAATTTGTCATGACAAATTTAATAATACACAGAGAATAGCATAATAGAAATTATTACTAGTACAACAAAACATATTTCACCCCAAATGACACAAAAAGTCTCCAAGATGGCTAAGAAAAAATATTATAGGTCTGAATTTTAAAACGTTATTAAACGGAATTTGAAAATAGGGGGGAGGAATCTGAAACTGTTTTTAATTTCCCTCCCGTAAATCTGAAAACGTTTTCAATTTCACGAGAGGGAAATTAAAAACGTTTTCAGATTCCCGGGGGAACTTGGAAATGGGGGAAATTGAAATCGTTACACCGGGATTTATTCATGGCATTGCTGTAATAGTAAGTTTTACCGGTGCATATTATTACAGCAATGCTGTGTGTATGCAGGCATAGACTGTGATAACTGTTATGTAGGCAGCAATCCACAGCAATGTGGTGACCGATATTCTACTGAGGTAATCACCTTTCTTGGCTGTTGTCATGACTGAGTCTGCAGAGATGAAAGACCTCCGGGGTTTCGCGGATTTCCGGGATTTCTTATATTCACCGATTAACGTCAAACAAAATTCGAAAAGATGGGATGTAGGCCTACATGACAACAGTTGGGTGTTTCGAATCCTGTTCTTATATGACCTTAGATGTGGTTAGAACATAAAACCTAAGCAAGAAACTGTTAGATTTGGGCGATAATACAATCACAACAAGGCTAGATGAGATCTGACTTCTGGTATTTTTCCGCGATTCCCTGACAATGCTAAACCTATGGGAGAATATCTGCATTTCCGCTTTTTTTCCCCCAGAGACCACTTTCATCCCTGAGTCTGAAGCCCCATTCACACATGCACCTTAAGTCGCCTCAACTAGTTTACCTCATCTAATCCACCTCATGAACCGGTTTACATGAGGCGAACTAGTTGAGTCGACTCAGCCCTAATTTGCCTCAGCGGCACGTTCACACACACATTTTGAGCCGAACTAGATGAGGGAAACTAGATGAGCCGACTTAACATGTGTGTGTGTGTGTGTGAACGGGGCTGTACGCACTTTAGTTTGACCCAGATTAGCAGACAATTCAATCCCAGCATACACTTACCAAGGTGCAAGTCGAGTTACCTTTGCTTGTTTACATGCAAGGTCATATCGAGAACTGGTTTCGACTTAGACAATACACACTCATGGCGACTTTACAGTGCTGCCCCATTAGGAGACCAGCTGGCCTGCACCCTGACATAATTTCCACTCAGGCACATTATCCTGACACTGAGGTGAACCAGTCCTTGGCCTATCCTAGTAATGCCGGGCACCACGCTACGTAGTGACAAGTATAAATTGTGTAAGTCATTGGTTTGACTCGCCCGGGAACCAAACTCCTGATCTCCCGCACGCGAGGCCCGTGCTCTACCGACTTATCAAATTGATACTTGTCACTTCCTAGCCTGGCGCTCGGCATTAATGGGATAGGGCAAGGACTGGTTAGCTCGGTGTCAGGATAATGTGATATTGGGTCATGGTGGCGGTGGCCTGATTTCCCAGTGGGGCAACACTATAAAGTTGCCATGATTGCGCACTGTCACAAGTCGGTACCCTTCCTGATATGATATTAGATGTTGCCAGGATGTAAAACCAGGTCATGGTGCTGGTGGCCTGGTCTCCCAGTGGGGCAGCACTATAAAGTCGCCATGAGTGCACACTGTCACACGTCGGTACCCGTCCTCTGATGACCTTAGATGTTGCTAGGATTTAAAACAACAACAAACAGAACATCAGGCTGGTCCCTTGACCACCACCTGAACACAGACTGACCATTGCCTTCTCTCTCTTCAAAACTATTGAAATTTCTGTTTCCCCTGAACACATTTAAATGTGTATGCTGAGTAGCATGATATATGCGTAATAGATGTATAGGTGTGTGGCTAATATATGTTAACGAGATGCAGAGTTTGAGACAAAGGAATATGCTAATGAGATGACGTCATGGAAAGTTTAGCCGGCGGGTCAAGCGAGCCCTAGGCCATGAATAAACCATTCAGCATCCAGAAGTCAAAGTGTTCAGACGTTGTACTTTCACAAGTAGTACCACAGCTGGCTGAGTGTGATAGGGTGCATATTTCACCATAACGTCGATGTTCACGTGACCCGGAAGTGGTTTCTCCATGATGTCATATATTAGTAGCTTCAGCAGACACGTTGGTTGGTTGGTTGGTTGTTGGTGCTTTATGTCCTGGCAACATCTGAGGTCATATCAGGACGGGTACCGACTTGTGACAGTGCACACTCATGGCGACTTTATAATGCTGTCGCACTGGAAGACCAGGCCACCAGCACAATGACCAGTTACATTATCCTGACTCGGAGCCAACCAGTCCTTGCCCTATCCTAATAATGCCGAGTGGAGCGGGACGTAGCTCAAGCAGTAGAGTGTCCACCTCTGAAGGTTTGGGTCATCTGATCGATCCTGCTCAGTGGGCACATTTGCAGTTTGGGCTATTTTCCGTTCCAACCAGTGGTCCACAACTGGTTCATCAAATGCTGTGGTATGTGATGTCCTGTCTGTGGGAAAGTGCATTTAAAAGACCCCTTGCTGCTTATCGGAAAGAGTAGCCTGTGTGGCGGCAGCGGGTTTCCTCCAAAGAAAAATGTCACAATGACCATATTTTTTACATCCAATAGCCGATTATAAAAATCAATCTGCTCTAGAGGCGTCTTTAATTATAAAAAAGTTTCCTCTTTAAAAAATAATATAATGCCGAGCGCCAGGCTAGGAAGCAAAAAGGGTCAATTTTGTAACTCTCTACCAATTCGGCAACCGCGCCCCATTTAGCTACGTTGTTGCACTGTAAGCATATGAGATCACTGTATCTCAATGGCATATTTTGTCTGCGCTTAATCTTTTATAATATGCACTTTTTTATTTTGTGCTTACAATCTTTTTATTTCCTGTAAGCTTAGGAAAACCAATGTTGTGTTTATTTCCATACTAAATCTTTGATTATATCCATCTTTTAAAATATATTGTGCGAACAATATTTTAATTTCATGTAAGCACGAGCAACAAGTTTTGGCTAACATCACTTGTAATGGCCGAATGAGTTAGAGCGTCCGTCTCCCGTGTTGGTTGATCGTGGGATCATGGGTTCGAACCCTGGTCGAGTCAAACCTAAGACTTAAAAATTGATACTTGTCGCTTCCTAGCCAGGCACTCGGAATTATTAGGATAGCGCAAGGACTGGCTGGCTCAGTGTCAGGATAATGTGACTGAGTGGGTTATCAGGTCATGGTGTTGGCGGCCTGGTCTTGAAGTGGGGCAGCACTATAAAGTCGCCATGAGCGCGCACTGTCACAAGTCGGTTACCATCCTGATATGACCTTAGATGTTGCTAGGACATAAAAGAACAACAAACAAACCACTCCCAGTCTGACTACAGCTCTCTGGTGGTGGCTTAGAATATTAACTATTCCTTTGACCACCCCTCGAGGGAACCGGCACTGTCGAGCGCATGTCCAATACATCACGGTTCCAGCGGCGCGGTGCATTGTGGGTTGCATCAGAGCAAAACAAAGCCACGAGAAGCACATGGCACATGCTAATACACTGGGTGAAGCTATGAAATGTGCTAGTTTCAGCTCATCTCAGCTCTTGTTTGAAACATAGAATACCAACTAAAAAATATATATATATTAAATTAAGATATTAATCTTTTATCCAGCATTGCATTTACACCAATATAACCAGCACATATTATGCCATGTGCATTTAGATTGAGACAAATCTAGGCAATCAGACTAGTGTTAGAGCCATAGCCAGAGTCAGTTTTATTTATGTTATTGATGTTTTTATCTATGTTCTATGGTTAATGACATATGTAGAAATAGAAAATGAGTAGGGTTAATCAGATATTGGTTATATATTTCTTTGAAACAAGTTTTTATTGACACCTTTGATGTTTTAATATTTAGAACAAAAATTACTTCTGGCTAATCAATGGTGATGTAAACATCAGCCTGTAAAGTGACTGAAATTGTATGTTTCTCAGCTCAAAATGCTTAATTATAGAGAATTGTATCTTAAACATATTCATTATATTATTATATTGCATCCTTCCATCCATGTTTATGGCAAATTGTTATGTATTTCTATTTATTTTGAATAAAATGCCAGTTTTGCCCTACGCGTATCGGCAAACTCAATGGGCGTATGCCTTTGCTTTGCTCCCAACACTGTTTTCAGTGCATGCGCAGTCAGAACCGTGATGTAGTCTATAGAGATCACCCCCTTGGGGACTGGCAATTTTTACACACGTGGCCACAACAACTGGCCACATACCGACCGTCAGTTGAAAGATGGCCATCAGTTGTTTTTTTAAATCCCAATTCAGCTGATCTAGTTTGGATTTTTTGGGGTTTTTTGGTGATGGTGTATTTATGCTGCCCATAACAGTTAAGTCTAATGACTTGTTTTCGCCACTTGACAGTAATAGTCTCGTGGTTCCCCTTGTGTTTTTACTTTCAGTTTTCGTGTAGCTATCTACTGCATGCATTCTTTCTCTGTCTGTAAGCAGATTTAAAGTTGCATAGGCCGATGGTTTTGAGTTTTTGTCCTTTTTGCTGAGATAAATATATTAAAGTAATTGGTATAATCTACCATACTTTAGTTTGAAGAATCTTTTATTTTAAAAGGCCAGCTTTTGATATATTTGAAGTGCAAACATGTCAAATTAATGTTGGCAGGCATGCGAAAACTGTAACACTATAGGCTTCTGTAGTAACAAGTTCTGTTATATTGATTCAGTATGCCCTTCTTTGTGGCAACAAATGCTTAATAAGTGCACCACCACAGACTCATGCAGGAGGGTGGTGGGACCAAGTGGTCCTTAGCCGCTGCCGTATTGGCCACTCGTGGCTTACACATGCTTTTCTGCTCAAGGGGGAACCTCCCCCTGAATGTATTGGGTGTCAGTCCCCGCTAACACTCAAACACATTTTACTAAGTTGTGTTGATTTTTTGGCCCTGCGCCAACAATTCTACACTGCAGACAGTATGCATGACCTTTTTACTAAAGTAAAACAAGAAAACATTTTAGCCTTTTTGAGGGCAGCTGGACTGTACCACCTCATATAGTTTACTAAATAAATTCTATCAATTATTAATAAAACTTTTCTTTTTCTATGGGAATTTGTTTCCCTTGACCACAAATATATGATTGTGAGCTTTCTAATTTAATGAGTGTCTATTGGAACATAATTGATTGTCTGCTTTTACATGTAAAAGCGATGGTTTGAACAAAACACAAACATTTCTCGCCGTGAATATGGCCTATGCTGCCGACACGGCGTAAAGCAACCACCAATCAATCAATCAAACCATCAGTATTTAAGTTAGGTATGTAGAATCAAATCTAGATAATTGTTTTGGTTTTGACAATTTGATCCTTCAGCGGACTGTGCAGCTTTAACTGTTTAATGAGACACCCTGAGAAAATTAACAGACGGTGCATCACTGCGATACTTAAGGCCCTGTCACATTACAACGCATCTCGCAAGCGCGCGGCCAATGCGTAAAATCACCTTTTTACATTGAGAAGCATCAAACTTCTCAGCACAGGGGGCAAAGTGGGACGTATACATACTGTATACATAGCGTATGGCCAACGTATTGTAAAAATATAGGGTCTTTCTGGCCCTGTCACATTACCATGTATCTCACCAATGCGGAAAATCACTTTTTTACGGCGAGATATGTCAAACTTTTCAGCGTGGGGGGAAAAGTTGGACGTATACATACCATATACACAGCGTATGGCCAATGTATGACCAACGTATGGCTAACATACCTCCCGGCGAAAGATGCTCGAATTACACTCACGGTACGTTCACAGAATGCCGGTGAGCATTATATACATTATTCGATCGCCACAACTGCGCGTCATACGTTACATACATCAAGACACGCTGGAGAAATGTTAAACATATGTTAGACGTATGTTAGGCATACATTATCCATATGTTGTCAGTACGTGGACTGTACGTTCCCACTGCCTTTAAAGTAGGTCAATGTAGTGCAACATAGTGAACAACGTTTATCTAACGTACGTCTAATGTACATCGACGTACGCCTAGCGCTTACATAACGTATGGCGGATGTAAAATCCACACGTTATCGAACGTTATTGTGCGTCGAAAGTTTTGTGCGTGGCCAAAACTTTGCCGACCTCCTGATGTGCGATGCCGTATCTTGACAAACGTTGACGTACATTGATGTATACCAATGCGCACCTAACACGCACATAACGCATACTGACGTATCTCGATGTAGTGGCAAAAAATCACATACGTTGACATACGTTGACGCGAAGCGTCGTAATGTGACAGCACCATCCGGTCATGATAGATGAGCTTGGAATCATATCAATATCTCGGGTGACGGAGTTGGGGACCATTGTTATGTAATAGTAACGCAATGTGTGCCCACTCGCTGTGTCACATATAAATAACTATTTGGAAATGTTATGGCACACAGTTACCAGGATTGCGGTATGATGTCCGGATATTAAGATCCGGCTATTAATTACAGAAATGTTCCCTCCATGCACCAGGATGAGTGCAAATGGAGCGGGGACATATATTAATGTTTAACGTAACTGAATGACGACTACTTGTTACCATGGAACCGCTGGGTAAGCACACCCAGCCATTCTGCATATATTATGGACACCACCTGCACTGGGGTTGAGTGACAGGTGCCCCTCTTGGGCACCACCCCTCCCAGGCTGCAGAGGTGACTGATTGGCTGGCTGTATGAGCCCAGTCACCCTTGTACTCCTTGCACTTGCTATGCAGACACACTCACTTTAGAGATACCAAAAGAGGCAGTTCACCACTGAGCTGTGTGTGTGTGTGTGCTGTAGGCACTGATTAGACTGAACAAGCAGCGTTCATGTGAGTCTGTCTGGCAGTTTGTAAGTGAGTCAGGGTGGCAGGTCACTAGTACTAGTAGGCGAACATGAGTTGTAGCAATAAAGCTCAACCTTTATGACTGTCAATCTTGCATGACTTGTCTTCCCTTTCTTGCTTATGAGTTGTTTTGGTATTTAGTGGGTGGAGACTGGCAGACAGTTGCCAGGATCCGCCTGATAGAGTGAGTAAGATGAGTAGCTGGGACGGCCAAACCAGTTATTTTTTTAGTATGATCAACGTATGGCTAACGTGCCTCCCGGCGAAAAACGCTCGAATTACACTCACGGTACGTTCGCAGAACGCCGGTGAAAGTTATATACGTTATTCGATCGCCAGAACTGCGCCTCATGCGTTACATATGTCAAGAAACACTGGAGAAAGGCTAAACGTATGTAAAACGTACGTCAGATGTATGTTATCCATACAATGTCAGTACGCAGACTGTATGTTCCCACTGCCTTTAACATAGGTCAACGGAGTGCAACATAGTGAACAAGGTTTGTCTAACGAATGTCTAACGTACATCGACGTACGCCTAACGTATACATAATGTACGGCGGATGTAAAATCCACACGTTGTTGAACGTTGTCGTACATCGAAAAGTTTTGTGCATGCACAAAACATTGCTGAACCCCTGACGCACAACGCCGTATCTCGATGAACGTTGACGTACAGTGATGTATACCAATGAGTGCCTAACGTGTAACATGTAATGACGTATATTGGCGTGATGCTTCGTAATGTGACAGCCCCTTTGCCAAGTGCCCTGTATTTGTAGATCTGGTGCATGTGATAGGGCTGTCACATTACGACGCATCACACAAACGTGCGGCATCGTATGTGATTTTTTGCCTCTACGTCGTTATGCGTTATATGTGCGTTAGGCGCACTTTGGTATATGTCAATGTACATTGACATTCGTCGACATACGGCAAAGTTTTTTGCATGCGCAAAACTTTCAATGTACAACAACGCATGGGCGCTTACATTATGCCTACGTTAGGCATACGTCGAGATACGGTAGACGTGCGTTGGAGGAACGTTGTTCTTACGTTGTCCTACATTGACTTTCGTTCCTCTGATGGAGAGCGTTCAGTCCGCACATTGGCAATGTGACACCATCGTATGATGACATTGTTCTAACGTATCCATAGTGTATGGCCGACGCTCGGTTGGCGTTTCTCCACCTTGACTCGCCGTATTTGACGCTCGTTTAACATATATAACATTCGCTGGCATTCTGCAAACGTGCCGTGAGTGTTTTGCAGGTGGGTCGGGTGCCCCTCCACGCATTGGCATGCATTACTGATGCGTTATGCCAACATCGCACGCACTGGGTGCATGCTGGTGCAACGCCGATATGCGCTGGACTGTCGTTGCACATGCATCACCCATGCGCTGGCACTATGCTCTCATACCTTGTGCAACACGTTTACCGCTCACTAGCGAAACGTTGGGAGCGCGTTATGCCAACGCTAGGTAAATGCGGCACGATCGAGAGACACGTTAGCCACATGTTGTGCCAAGATGTTACGACTACGTAGGACCGATGCTACGCTTACGTCCACTACGTTGCTTTGATGTCCAACTTTCCCCCCGCACTTTAAAGTTTGACACATCTCGATGTAATAAAGTAATTTTACACGTTGGTGGCACGCTTGTGAGATGCATCATAATGTGACAGGGCCTTAATGTGTATGTGACCAGGCCTTCAGATGTTGCCAGGATGTAAAACTCCAACAACCGACCGACCTCTCCTCTCCTCTGCTCTCCCTTCACAGCTCTTCCCGCTCACACACGGCGCCACGTGGAGACTGCACGACTTCTGCCATGACGTGCGCGTCTGGAAGGGTCACGTGACCACCAACCAGCCAATCACAGTGTATGGTTGCTTCAGCAAGGTGAAAGGGTCGTCACAGGTGAGCGGAACATTCTTTAATTTTTTTTCTTTTCGGGGGCGGAGGTTTTTTTTTTCTGGTTTTTTTTATGCCAACGAAGATGGGAGTTTTACTTCCTAGAAACATCTAAGGTCATACCTGGATGGGTATCGACTTGTGACAGTGTGCACTCATGGCGACTTTATAATGCTGCCCCACTGCGAGACCTGGCCACTGGCACCATGACCTGATATCCCAAACAATCACACTATCCTGATACTATGCTAAACAACCCTTGTCCTGTCCTAGTAATGCTGAGCACCAGGCTAGATGGTGACAAGTATCAATTTTATGTGAGGTATAAAGTAATTATGCAAATATTATTTATGTATGTAATTCTCCTGCTTTGTTATTAATATTATCTTATTCTATTCACTGCATCTACTCCTTTGACAACGAGACGGGGTGGCCGAATGAGTAGAGCGTCCGTCTCCTGTTTTGGGAGATCGGGAGCTCCAAACTCATGAGTTTGTGGGTTCGAATCCTGGTCGAGTCAAACCAATGACTTAAAAATTGATACTTGTCGCTTCCTAGCCTGGCACTTGGCATTATTAGGATAATGTGACTGAGTGGAATATCAGGTCATGGTGCTGGCGGCCTGGTTTCCCAGTGGGGCAGCACTATATTGTTTCCATGAATTGTGCTCTGTCACATGTCGGTACCCGTCCTGATATGACCTTAGATGTTGCTAGGACGTAAAACAACAACAAACAAACTCCTTTAACCTCATTTGCTATGTTCTTGTGTAGTCTGGGTTACCGGAAGTTGGAGTGCAGCCTGGAGAGCAGGAGGTGTTTTTGGTTGTTTTTCTTTTCTTATGGTGTGTTTATGCTGTCCATGACATGTAAGCCCAGATGATCATGCTTGTTTTCAATGCTGGGCAGTTTTCGGCTTTTTTTTCTTGTTCTTATAGTTGCTGTTTATGGTTAGTAAATCTATGTTAGTTTTTAGTTTTTTCTTGACAATTGTTTTCCTTCTATTGTTATCCCTAGACTAGCCTACTCTATTTACCTGTTATAGGCTTGTACACAATAGATGGTTGGTATGTGTTTGGTGTGTAGTTTTGTTGATATCTGCTTAGTTTTTTGGCCAGGGCACCTCCCAAGAGCTGTCCAGCCGGCGGGCCATGACATATCACATGCCCCGCTTGGTCACAGTTCAGGGGTAGTTTCCCGGTTCTACCTTGCACAGATATGTTTTGTATGCTTTTAGGTCAGGAATTTGTCTTTCCTTTACCGTTTGGGCATTCCAGAATTTGGCAGCCATTTCTAGTGTACTTCTTTCATGTGCTTTGATGTGGCTTCTGGTTTTCGTTAGAATGGGTGCATTGTTTGCTTTGGTGTTCCTTTGTGGCTGGGTTAGGTACCTTTTTTCTCAACTATACCCAAATGCCAGTGTTTTTAGGTGCATTACTCTCCTGTTCTCTAATAATTTAACTTTTTTGTTGTTGTAGATATTGTAGGTTGTGTGTAGTTTGTCCGCCTTAAGGTATGTTTTTGGGCTCTGTTTTGCAGTATTTCCAGTTTTGTTAGCAGTTCCTGTTTGGCACCCATGTAGATGACATCCCCATAGTCAAAGTAGGGGAGCACCATTCCCTTGAAGACTTTTATTGACATTTCTTGGGTCATGTAGTTTCTTAGCTTTGCAAATAACCATAGTTTGTGGTATATTTTTTGGATGATTTTTGTTATACATTGGTAGTAGTTTAGCTGGCTGTCCAGCTCTAGGTCTAGGTATTTATAGTGGCTTACTTTTTCTAGCGTTTGGTTCCCTAGCTTTTAGCTTTTGCAGTAGTATATTGTGGTCTACCGTGTCAAAAGCTTTTCTGAAATCAATGAAAGCTGCTCCAACTAATTGTTTTTGCCTCATTGAGGCCAGTGTGTCATTTGTTAGGTTGGCTATTGTTTTTGATGTGGAGTGCAGTTTCATAAATCCTCCTTGTCTTTTGTTCAGTATATTGTTTTTTTCTAGGTGTTCATTTATGTGCCTGTGGAAAACCTTTTCAATGAGCTAGCCTGGGGTTTGCAGAATTGATATTAGTCTATAATTCCCCATGTTTTGCTTGTCACCACATTTGAAGATGGGGGTAATAGTTGCCATCTTCCAGGCTCTGATGAATTTTACCTGGTCAAAGGAGATGTTGCACACGTCCATCATTGCATCAGGGATGGTTTGGAGTGCATACTTCAGTATTTTGGTGGGGATTCCATCTATCCCACTTGCTTTGTTTGTGTCTATGCTATTTATGAGGTCTGTTATTTCTTTTATATTGGTTTTGCAGGTGGGGAGTTTCTCTTTACTTTCTTCTGACTTATTTTTGCAGTTTCTTGTGAATTCTTTTGATAATTTTGGTCCCACTGTGGTAAAGTGGGTGTTTAGTTTGTTGGCTGCATCTCTATTTGTGAGCACTTTTCCTTCGTTATCCTGGAAGTTTATGTAGTCTTCTCTATTTTTGGGGGGAATAGCAGATTTACATTTTCCCAGAATTTATTTGTGTTGCTTCCCCAGTCCTCGTCTTGCTTTATTATGTCTTTCCTTTCTGCTGTTTTTACTGCTTTGAGTGAACTATTTCTGGCTGTTTTATAGGCTATTTTGTCGTCTAGGTGTTGGTGCGTTTTGCAGTGTTACCCAGGTTTGCCATCAAGCAGCTCCCCTAACTCCCCTCTTGCCCTCCAGGGCCCGTATGCATGGGTTGGTCTTAGCGGCGTTTGGTGTTACAGCCTGACACCGTTTAGCTATCACCGAGGTTGGGAACTATGTCAAGTGGTATGCAGGAGCGCGTAACACTTTGATTATAGCTAAAGGTGAAGTTATTTATAGATTTGGGAAATCCCTCGATTCGACAATATGAATAACCCCGCCAATGCGGCGGCAGCGTTAATATCGGTTCAAATTTAGGGATAAATTTATCAAATTTCACTTATTGCGTATGTAATTCTGTTAAATATGATAGCATTGAATAGATTTGGGCCTAATATATAGCCGCCGATTTGGTGGCAGCGGCGGCGGCGATGTGTGTTTTGTTGATATGAGACAGTATGGATATCGACGTTGAAGCGGCGGCGGCGATTTGTTTAGTTTATATTCGTCGATTCGACAATATTAATCTCTCCGCCGATGCGGTGGCAGCGTTAATATCGGTTCGAATTTATGGTTAATTTGATCAAATTTCACTTATTGAGTATGTAATTCTGTTAAATATGATAGCATTGAATAGATTTGGGCCTAATCGGTGCCTAACACCCACCTTAAACCACCTATGGAACAGGGTTACCGTAACCTTGTTTAAGCTAGGGGTGTTAGGGCTATCGCTGACTCGTGCATGCCACTTTTCGCCGCTAAATGGGGGATTCCCGCCAAACACCGTTTTGGATCACTAACACCGACCCATGCATATGGGCCCTGGTGGTGCCTCACCCCACCCAATCATGGTAAGTAATGGTAAGTCTTTAGGGTCTGCCAGAGTCTTAGGCTCGATCCATTACACCTGTTTTGTCTTCTAATTTGTTATGGAAGTAATTAATAATAAAGATTGCCTCGGCTGGAATTCGAACTCCCGACCTTCCCTGACAGACCGATGATCTTGACGACGATGATGATGACGATGATGATGATGCAGCTTTAATATCCCTCTGACCCGGTAGGTGGTGATGAAGACGATAACGGACCTACAGCGGTACCCTGACTGGCAGCCCCATCTGTGTAAGGTCACGCAGCTCGCCCCTGCCCGCGAGGTGGCGTCACTCGGGGCCGCGCGTTCCTGGGCGTCCCCTGGAGTTCCGGTACAGCACGATTACGTCAGCCTGGAGACGGACGCCACGTCCTCCAGGGTGGCGCAGACCCTCAACTACCTGTCACACCGCGTGTGCGGGGAGTCCTTCGTGAGGAGGATCATCACCATCCACAGGTGAGCCGACGATGTCAGGTGTTGGGTGATGGGTCTGCGCTGTTTTAGAATATCCACAACTGGTTCATCAAAGGTATGTGCCATCCTGTCTGTGGGAAAGTGCATATAAAACACCCCTTGCTGCTTATCGGAAAGAGTAGTCTATGTGGCGACAGCAGGTTTCCTCCAAAGAAATATGTCAGGATCACCATATGTTTGACATCCAATAGCCGATGATAAAAATCAATGCGCTTTAGAGGTGTCGTTAAATAAAACAAGCTTTACTTTACTGTTTTAGAATTGTTCACCATTTTGTTTGTTTGTTTAGCTTTTTTGTTTGTTTGTTGTTTTACATCCTAGCAACATCTAAGGTCATATCAGGACGGGTACCGACTTGTGACAGTGTGCACTCATGGTGACTTTATAGTGCTGCCCCACTGGGCGACCAGGCCACCAGCACCATGACCTGATATCCCACTCAGTCACATTATCCTGACACTGAGCCAACCGGTCCTTGCCCTATCCTAATAATGCCGAGTGCCTGGCTAAGAAGCGACAAGTATAAATTTGTAAGTCATCGGTTTGACTCGCTACCGCTTAACATAAAAAGTAAACATTGGCTTTAGGGGGTCATGCAGTGATTAAACATATCTGAGCAAAGATCTACATTGCAAACAGGTAGAATTGAGCAGGGAAATGTATGCCAAAAGAGCGGGCAGCTGTGCTAAAATCACAAATGCGCTATGAGAAAGAAGACCAACAATAAAAACCTTTTCCGAGTTAGAAATGGAAAATGAATTTTTGGGCAAAGAAAAAACAGTTTCCCTAAAGATTTTAATAATGAGTTTGAGATGGAATGGGAATGACTCCATCACACCTTCATTTCCAGAACATCATCTCTAACCAGCTCTAAGTGAGGACGTATCACCAAAATATGACACACTGTCAGTATACACTGGCTGCGCTCACACTGAGGTGTACGGTCTCCAGCCAAAATAAAGCTATGCGTCAGGAGCATATGTCCAATACAAGAGCGACAGTTGGTCCGGGACAGATCCTCATTTGTTGTTGATTTTAAATTAATTGTCAAGCAAAGAGCCACATAGACAAGTAGGCAACCATCCCTCATGTAGGTTGTACAGGATCCTGGTCACTGCACCAGTGTCATGCGGTGATGAAAATGGGAAATATTGTGCCTAGACCAGGATTCAATCCCACACTTCTTGCTAATCTGGAGCTAGTTTGTTAACCATTACACCACCTAAGCTCCGTGATGTAATCACCCTATCCACGCCTACATGTCTGTGTGGCTCCTGAGAGTTCATTGCCGACTACTATATATATATTACACATATAGGCCTATAGCTCAACGTATCATAACAATCTAAGCAAACATGTATAGTATATATATATTTGCTGTATAAGCAATTTTGTGCTGCATAAGCAATTATACAAGAATAACATCCAGGTTGGTGGTTCGATTCCCCGTGTCCCTCCCCCCCCTCCACACCGCTGACAATTTGGATTTCCACCGCTGTGTATAACTTACAGTGTCATCAAAGGCCGGTTGCTCTCATACCATGTCTATGAGGTGTGGGAGGTTAAAAATCCCTTGGGTCGGTAAAAGTGTAGGCTCGGGATTTCTATCGACAAACTGTCTAATGGTGAAAACAAGTCTATTCAGACTTATCCGCCATGGGCAGTATAAATCTTCAAGAGCCCCCCCCCCCCCCACCCGAGCTCCTCAGCTCCCACTCAGTCATCGGGTGCTGGAGCCTGGGCTAGTCATCTATTGTTCCAATCTACTCAACCTCAGTTCCGATAGTGGCGCCACCTGCCTGTCCTCTCTGTAACGGCCGCCTGACCTCATTCATTTCACTGTACCACTGTCAACTGCACCAAATATGTGATGTATAAGAATTATGCAAGTATAGATGCGCGAAAGGGAATGTTCCGTATATTATCACCCATATGTTGTGTACTACTTTATGGGTGACCCCTTTTCAGAGTTGGTCCAGGTGGTGCCACCAGACCCCAACCCTACCAGTGGCGCAAATATATATATATGTGTATGTGTATATATATGTATATGTTAACTCTGCGATATATATATATGATGTATTACACATTAGACGAGTATAAATGCTAAGGGAACATATATACTTTGCTACTTCCTCCATCGGCGCACTGGTGGAGTGCCCCCCCCCCCAGCTGTCGGGGAGTTGTATATAGGTGCCCCCCTCGCGCCACACACACTTGAGGAATACCATATGCCAGTGATTAAACTCACACCTAACTGATTCTCTTCCTTGTGTTATTTGTGTACTGCTAATTGATATATATATATATATATATATATATATATCCATATATATATATACATACATACATATACATGTACACATATATAGAAGAGTTCAGGTGCAAAACCATGTAAACGCCAATCCAAAAATGGAGATAAACATTGGAATCAAACCTACACAAACGTTAATTTTGTTATATTCCTACTCTTTGTTCATTGCACCATAACCATATCATCATAGGAAAAGTGGAATTAATGAGAATTAACATTATTTTCAGTGAAATATCTTTTATTTAAACTACATTTTTGGATTGGCGTTTACATGGTTTTGCACCTGAACTTTATTTTCATTATGTATATATATATATATATATATGCACAAATGCCACATGTGCATGTATTGACAATATCTGACATTACCTGGTGTGTATGTGTGTGAGTGTGTGGGGGTGGAGGGTTGGGTATATGTGTGTGTATGTGCGTGAGTGTGTGGGGTGGGGGTGGTTGGATATGTGGGGGTGTGTGTTAGTGTGTGTGTGGGGGGGGGGGGGTGAGGAGGAGGGTTACCCACTGGTTACTGGCGGTTTAGTTACACTACACTATTGAACCATTTATTGATGCTAACTCAGGCGTGTCCACAGCTGTGTGTACAGGTCACATAATCACCACCAACCCGCCCCCTGGTGGCAGTGGCAAGAACTGCTGTTGTGCGTAGCAGCTTCCTGTGCAGTTTTGTAGGGTCGGTGTTCGAGTCTGTGGCTATGTAGGTCGGCTAAAGTGAAAAACAATACAGACGGAGAGAAAGAGAGAAAGTAAAGCAAAAGTAAGAGTGTAAGAGAGAGTCCAAGCCCCTCTGGCTTATTATATATAGTACATGGATTCTTGGTATAGGATCATGCCATTCATTCAACCAATAGGGAAGCTGCATTCCCAGTTCCTCCAATAGGGACTCAGCATTCCTGGTTACCATGACCACCAGTGGTCTGCCCACCACCAGAGCTGGTGGACCTGTGGCCACCAGAAACCCTGACCCGTGTGTGCATTGACCCCTAACTCAGCAGAGAGCCAGGCCCTGAGTGCACTCACCCAAACCTGCCAATCATCGCTAATTCTATGATTACCTTCCCTCAAGCATGGGCCAAGCCATATATATATATTTTACCTCGGTATACCGCAGGCTAGGGAGAAGGAAGCACATCCGGGTCCAGCAATTAGCATAAGTGACTCACAACGGGAGGACGTTTGTGAGTTGCTCCAACATGATTTATCTACTAACTCTACTTAATCACAAAGTAAGTAATGGAAATTTAGTATAAACTGTGTATGATGCGTTATAGCATCACATTATGAAAGTTCAGAACTTTCTCAGGTCCAATTTGGACTTTGTACGTGTTTTTTACTTGAGGATAGAACACTGCTCATTTCCTAAGAAAATTCTCCCGGATCCTGAATAGAGGATGTTGTTGGGGATGCTTTTGGGTATTTTTTATAGACACCCCAGACCGGTTTTAAGGCGAACCTCCGAGTTTCGTAATATTTTCTCCAACTTGCTGGCGTCGTAGCCGCGGGTGGGAGAAGTGTACAGAACAGAGAGAGTGGGCGATCTTTGGATCGATACCCCCCGTTTGGTTGGTTTCGTTACCATAACCCTACGGCAAAAGTTAGCTTCACGCCTGTACTGAAACGTTGTAATACACGCTATTCTGTACCATATACCTCAACCCAGTTTACTGGTTACACTTTGTGTGGTTGAGATGATTCCGGTTAAGTAACACTTTGTCGTTACAGGAACCGATGGCCACTCGGCGGAATAAGCAGCCTGCGGCAGCAGAGGGCATTGCCCCTACGGATTACGATTCGTCACCAGCGCCTACGGCTCCGCCGTCTCCACAGCCCGGGGCACAGGTTTCCGACAGGGACAGTGACCAGCCACCTCAACCAAGTGATTGGGAGGCTAAGATGGCAGCCATGATGGAGGACAAGATGCGCCAATTCCAGGCTCTTTCCTTTGCGGGCCCTCCCCAAATCCCTGATGAGGATTGGGAGGACTTTTCGGATGACGAGGAGGACACGGTTTCGGCCCCCGAGGTTCCGAAACCGAAAGCGCGCGGCAAGAAACGCCGCACTGTTAGCAGCTCAGGTGATGAGTTCACCAAAGCCTCAAACGCTAAACGCCCTAAGAAGTCCAAGAAAAAGAAAAAGAAAAAGAAAGACTCGTCCTCGGACTCGTCAAATGACTCCTCTTCCACGGAATCAGATTCCGATACGGCACGCGCGGGAGTGTACGCCAAAATAGGTGCTAAGGTTGGCAAGAAGATTGTCAAGAAAAAGGCAAAGAAAGTGCGTACCACAACCATGATGAGGAATACCGTCAATGGCCACTTTACAACGTTCAAACCAGTTGAGGTCATTAATAAATTGACTGAACAGATTTCCGGCGTCAAAGGTATTCCCACTACGGTGTGTAAGGAGATGGATGCTGGCATCCATCTGTCCGACGAACATCGCCGCTATGAAACTGCCCTTTCTGTAATTCATAAGGCAGTTTTGGGCTCCTTGACTTCTATTATCCCCATTGCTAACCGCATGCAGACCGAGAATAAGTTCTCGTCCTTAGCTCGGGTAATGGATAGGGGCATTGCCTTGCTCGCTGCAGCGAGCAACTACATGACACATCGCCGCTTCGAAAATGTCTTTAAATCCGTCACTACCGACACGGGCAAAGAGGTCGCCCGGTCAAAGAAGATGACGGACCATGACGGCAAGGAATACACCGTCTATACCGGACCTACCCCCATCAAAGGCAAACCTCTGGACAAGTCCAAGATGTTTGGGGGTCAGCTTGCTTATTTGTACAAGCAGGTAGAGGTGGACACTAAGAGTGCTAAGAACACGGAACTGAAGGGCCGTAAATCACAAAACCCACTCGGGTTCCGCCGCAGCCACACGGATTTTCGCTTCCGCCTGGGAGGAAGGCCGTTCAGGGGAGGCCCATCCTTCGCATTCAGCCAGAGGGGAAGAGGTCGAGGCGACAGACAATCCTCAAACTGGAACGACAACCGCGGTTACAAACGGGACTTTGTCACCAAGCCGCAGTTCCCCAAACCAGGGAACAAGTAGAGAACGCCACACAAACTTTTCAGCAGCCTGGCCGTGACATGGTCACAGAGGAAACTCAAACTGACGTAAGCCTTTTTCAAGCGGGCAACATTGTTAATTTTTTAGAACAATGGCAACAATTAACCACTAACCCAGAGGTTCTTAGTATTGTTAAAGGCATTGCAATTCCTTTCACAGAATTCCCTGTACAGAAAAGAGCACCTTTTCCATATAAGTTCAATTCGCACGAAAAATTTCAACTCAATGAACAGGTTGGGGTTTTTGAAGCCAAAGGCATTGTCAAAAGAGTACAACATGCTAAAGGTGAATTCATTTCAAATATTTTCTCCACTCCTATACCAGATGGGTCTATTCGCATGATTTTAGACTTAACTAAATTGAATGAAATCATTGAATACCAACATTTCAAAATGTTTTCTTTAGAAACAGCTCGCGATTTGATCACCCCAGAGTGTTGGCTAGCGAGTGTTGATTTAAGAGATGCTTACTATACCTTCCCTATTCAAGAGGGGTATCGCAAATATTTACGGTTTGTTTAGAATGACCAGCTTTTTTAATTTACCTGCATACCTAATGGTTTGGCGTGTGCACCACGACTTTTTCCTAAGTTGTTGAAACCGTTTTTTTCACACATGGCTAAACTTGGTCATTGTATGTTTCCATACATTGAGGATTCTTTCATTATGGGACAATCTTTCGAATGCGAGCTCGCCGTTCAAGATTTATGTCAACTGTTCTCAAACTTGGGTTTCTTCATTCATGCTAAGAAATCCGTGTTTTCTCCTACTAAGCAGCTTAAGTGTTTAGGCTTTATTTTGAACACGACGGCTATGACCGTGTCACTTACACAACAAAAGAAAGATAAGCTGCGGGACACAGCGATACAGCTGTTAGACATTTCTAGGCCAAAGATAAGACAGGTCGCAGTCTTAATCGGTATAATGATTTCATACAGCCCTATATGGGGCGCACACATTAAGTCCCTGGAAATAGCTAAAAATCTAGCTTTGCCCCGCGCCAAGGGTAACTTTGAAAAGACAATGTTTATCTCTGAAAGTGGACTAGCCGACATTTTTTGGTGGCTAAGTCACTTTGATAACTCCCCCAATCCCATTCGAATGGGTGAGCCCAATACTACAGTTACGACTGACGCCTCACTCCAAGGTTGGGGGGCACATCGCAATGATGTAGCAACGGGGGGACGATGGCTAGAATCGGAAATTTCTGAACATATTAATGTTTTAGAATTACGAGCCATTTACTTAGGTTTAACCAGCCTTGTTAAAGTACCCAAAAATAATCTTTGTATCCTTACGGATAACACCACGGCCATGGCTTATGTCAGGAATATGGGAGGTACAAAATCTATTAAGTGTAACGAGTTGGCACTACTCATTTGGAATTGGGCGCAAAAGTTTGGCGTCTGGTTAACAATAACACACATACCCGGAACGCAGAATTGCCTTGCCGATAAGATGAGTCATCATTTCCATGACCACTTAGAGTGGTCACTAAACCCATCAATTTTCAAACAACTCTGTAAATTATGGGGCTGGCCGGATATAGATTTATTTGCTTCACGTAATAACTTTAAACTGGAGAAATATGTTTCGTGGCACCCAGAACCAAATGCTTGGCACATAGATGCCTTCTCGCTAACTTGGCAAAATCATTTCTTTTACATTTTTCCCCCTTTTACCATTATTAGCAAAGTCGCCCGAAAGATACTAATGGAGAAAACACACGCTATCCTCATCGTCCCCGAATGGGACACTCAACCCTGGCTAGCGAGACTAGTCGCGACGGCCAAAAGCATGCTACGCTTCCCAAGATACCGAGGAAATCTGAAACATCAGGGACCGTTAGCGCACCACGGAAACGTGTCGACGACTCCTTTGGTAGCATTCCTTTTTTAAATAAATATTTGGAACAATTCGGCTTGGATAAGATTACACAACAACGGTTGGTCTCTCACGCCTGGAGGAAGGGAACTGTGAAAATGTATACCACGTATTTAAAGAAATGGGGTATTTATTGCTTACTTAAGAAAGTTAAGCCTATGAACCCAACAATATCCCAGGTAGGACGTTTCCTACGTTTTTTGGAAGACGAAGGTTTAGGGTATGGCGCTATCAATGCAGCCAGATGTGTGCTCTCAATAATCCTACCTAGGATTAATGGAGAAACAATGGGAAAACATGTTATTTGCGGGATCCTACGATCAATTTATCAGAGGAACCCTCCCAAACCCAAATATAATAGGTTTTGGGATGTTTCTCTTGTGTTTAAACTCTTCAAGGAATGGCCAGAGAATAAGTTCCTGGACGTTAAGCTATTAGGCTTCAAAGTAGCTTTGCTCCTTCTGCTGGTTACAGGACACAGGGGCCAAACAATAGTCGCCCTGTCACTCAATGGTCTTGAAATCGATAGCAAAGAAGCAACGTTTGATCTAACAACTTTGTTGAAATCAAATCGTTTAGGTGATCCCCTGTCGACAATAAGTGTCACTAGTTTCACAGAGGATCGCAAATTATGTGTAGTCTCCGCAATACGGACATATATATCCAAGACACGAACAATACGCAACTCAAGGCAGCTTTTGGTGAGCTTTATTAAGCCACACAAGGGCATTTTGAGGGACACCCTCGCCAGATGGACCATGACTGTGTTAAAACTTTCAGGAGTAAACACAAACAGATATTCATCGCACTCTACACGTGGTGCAATGGTATCTAAGGCCAGATTACTTGGCATTTCAGTGAAACGGATCCTGGCTCATGCAGGATGGAAAACTGCTAGATCGTTTGCAAAACATTATCACAAGCGACTAGAGAAGCCTCAACCTATCGCGCAGAGGCTACTCACCAACTAAAAGACACAGGTGAGACAAAGGGCACTTTTTCGCTGTTTTGTCATAACAATTGTACAAACATACTTAAATAAGACTTGATAATAGAATAATAGTAACTAACAGGAATATCAGGATAAAAATGATATTACGTAAAGGTCTCCCTAGCCTGTGGCTAGCCTGAGGCAGTATACCGAGGTAAAATAGATTAGTTAGACGAATCTTACCTGGGTATAGATGATGGATAACTATTGTTTTACCGAGGTAGGAGCCTCGGTTAGACGTGGGCGAGGGCCCACCCACCACACCCTGCCACGTCTATTCAATCACTTGTACCAAGATTAGGTCACATGACCATAGTTTTTTGGTTTTTTGGAATCATTTTTATCCTGAATTAGTAGGTAAAGATTGCTGGACCCCGATGTGCTTCCTTCTCCCTCGCCCACGTCTAACCGAGGCTCCTACCTCGGTAAAACCATTAGTTATAATCATCTATACCCAGGTAAAGATTCGTCGTTAACTAATCTATATATATATATATATATATATATATATATATATATATATATATATATATACACAGCATACATATACACACTCTTGGCCTGAAACACACAATAATAATAGAGGATTTCCATGTTCCCCCTCTGCCGATTATCGGAATATTTCACAGGATGATCTGTGGAAAAGGTCCCATATAGGGTTTCCACCACCAACCCGCCCTCTGGTGGCAGTGGCAAGAACTGCTGTTGTGGGTAGCAGCTTCCTGTGCAACGTGATCTGTGAAAAATGTCCCATAGAAGATTTCCACCACCAACCTGCCCTCTGGGGGGGGGGGGGTCGTGGTAATTTATTAAAAAAGATACTTCATCCTAATGTATGGCAGATTATAATATTATTAATGAATCTGATACACTTATCAAATTTACAAGCCATAAACAAGAAGCAAGAAAACCAACATTATTACTAAGCCTTAATTCAAAAGATTTGAATTAAATTGGACTAGTGCTGCCCAGTAGTAAAAGCAAAGTGTTAACACACGTATCCATTATGAGCAGGGTAAATAAATTCATCACAAAAACAAAACAAAATCTAATAAAAAGACAAATATAGCAGACACTCAAAAACTAGACATCTGTAGAAGTCTGCAGTGATCTCTCAGGCAATGACCCACATAGACAGGTGGTCGTGGATAGGGTGATTGCAACAAGGGGTCTAGGTGGTGTAATGGTTAGCAAGCTAACCCTGGATTGGCACGAAGTGTGGGCTCGAAATCTGCTCCAGGCGCAATATTTCCCATTTTCATCACTCCCATGATACTGGAGCCACGACCGGGATCATGTACAAGCTCTGGGCTGTATGGTTGTTGAACTTACCCTCTGTGTGTACATATGTAAGTTTATTACCTGTGTGTATGTAATTGTAAGCAATACATGACTTATAAACATGAAGAATTCCATCGGAATGAGTACAGTAGTCTGCACTGACCTTTCACAGAGAGGTAGCCATGGATAGGGTAGTTGGATCAGGAAGCTTAAAGTTGCATAGTCCGATGGTTTTGAATTTCTGTATTTTTTCTGAGATAAATATATTAGATCGATCACTAGTATCTACTTTACATTAGTTCAAAGTTACTTTCATTAGTTTTGGCAAGCTTGCCAAAACTCTGACAACTATAGACTTCTGCAGTAACAGGTTCTGTTAAATTCACTCAGTATTGCCGTCTATGCAGAAACAAATGCTTAATAAGTGCATCAGTATCTAAGTTAGATATGTAAAATCATGGTTTTGTTTTGAAAATTTGATATTTCATCGGACTATGCATCTTTAAGTAGTGTAATAGTTATCACACAAGAGGTGTGGTTTCGAAACCTGCTCGAGGGCAATATTTTCCTTTAAGAGGGTTGATAAATAACAACATGTCAAAATCGTGTTTGTGGACCTTTAACTTTGTTTAAGAGGGTTGATAAATCACAAAATAACAACATGTCAAAATTGTGTTTGTGGACCTTTAAGTTAGTTTAAGAGGGTTGATAAATCACAAAATATCAAAATCGTGTTAGTGGGCCTTTAAGGGGGCTTGACAAGTCACAATATTTCAAAATCGTGTTCGTGGACCTTTAAGAGAGCTGAATCTTTCAAGCGCTTCCCCTCGCTGACGTCACTAGCCGTGATGGCACCTTCTCCCTGCAGGTACTGGCACCGGGAGGACAATGGGTGCTGCTGGGTGCTGGAAGCCCCGGAGAGGATGGCGGGCAGCGGGTGGACATTTTACCTGGCTCAGCCAGTGGAAGGTTGGTTTGGTCGGTATCATTTATCTTAAGTCTCTTCCGGCCTTCTCCACCTTCTGCAGCATCTCCACCTTCTGCACCATCTCCACCTTTTGCACCATCTCCACCTTCTGCACCATCTCCACCGTCTGCACCAGCTCCACCTTCTGCACCATCTCCACCTTCTCCACCATCTCCACCTTCTGCACCATCTCCACCTTCTGAACCATCTCCACCTTCTGTGCCATCTCCACCTTCTGCACCATCTCCGCCTTCTCCACCATCTCCACCTTCTGCACCATCTCCACCTTCTGCACCATCTCCACCTTCTGCACCATCCCCACCTTTTGCACCATCTCCACCTTCTGCACCATCTCCACTTTCTGCACCATCTCCACCTTCTGCACCATCTCCACCTTCTGCACCATCTCCACCTTCTGCACCATCTCCACCTTCTGCACCATCTCCACCTTCTGCACCATCTCCACCTTCTCCACCTTCTACATCTTCTCCACCTTCACCACCATCTCCACCTTCTGCACCATCTCCACCTTTTGCACCATCTCCACCTTCTGCACCCTCTCCACCTTCTTCACCATCTCCACCATCTGCACCATCTTCACCTTCTCCACCATCTCCACCTTCTGCACCATCTCCACCTTCTGCACCATCTCCACCTTCTGCACCATCTCCACCTTCTGCACCATCTCCACCTTCTCCACCATCTCCACCTTCTGCACCATCTCCACCATCTGCATCATCTCCACCATCTCCACCGTCTCCACCATCTCCACCTTCTGCAGCATCTCCACCTTCTGCAGCATCTCCACCATCTCCACCTTCTGCACCATCAACACCATCAACACCATCTCCACCATCAACACCATCTCCACCTTCTGCACCATCTCCACCATCTCCCCCCCCCCCCCCCCTCAACCTCACTAAAAAAAGAAAGCTTGTTTTATTTAACGATGCCTCTAGAGCACATGGATTTTGATCATCGACTATTGGACGTCAAGCATATGGTCATTCTGACATATTTCTTTGGAGGAAACCTGCTGCCACCACATCGGCTACTCTTTCGGATAAGCAGCAAGGGGTTTATATGCACTTTCCCACAGACAGGACAGCACATACCACAGCCTTTGATGAACCAGCTGGTTGGAACAGAAAATAGCCCAAACTGAAAATGTGTCCACTGAGTAGGATCGATCAAATGACCCATACCTTCACAGGTAGACACTCTACCGCCTGAGCTACGTCCCGGTGTCCCTCACCCTAACTGTGCATAGGTATGGTAACATGCACCTACACACTTGTGTCATGCTCGGCCCAGGTACATTCCGGTATGGTTTGCATCCGGTATGGTTTGTATGGTTTGCATTATAGCTGTATCCAGTTATTCAAAAGGATCTTTCGTCTTGTGCATAATTAAGGGCCATACATGTAATATATGTGTATATATATATTTTACCTCGGTAAACAGCCTCAGGCTAGCCTCAGGCTAGGGAGAGGTAAGCACGTCCGGTACCAGCAATTAGCATATACAACTCACGACTGGATAACGTGTCGTTGGGTTGCTCCGGCAAAATTAGTCTACATACAAGCAAATACGCAGTAAGTATAATAAAAACTGTGGTTAGCTTAATTATGATGCATTAGAGCATCAATATGGAAAGTTTAGACTTTCGTTGGTCCAATTTGGACGAGTTATTTGGTTATAAACAACCAAGGATAGAACACTCGAGTGGGTTTCTCGAAGGAACCAAACCGGTCATTAGCGGTTATGTCAACACCCGGGTCACCGTGTGACTATGGGTAGAGATGTGGGTTTCGCCCTATCTCATGTGGAAATTCTCTCGTACTCTAATAGAGAGTAATGTTGGAGATGCTCCTGGGTTTCTTTTATAGACTCCCCTAGACAAAACTTTTTCAGGCGTTTCTCCGAGTTTCGTAGCATTTTCTCCAACTTGTTGACGTAGTAGTCACAGGTGGGAGAAGTGTGCGGAACAGAGGGATGGGCGGGCCGATACACTGGTCCCGACCCCGCGTAAGGTTTGGGCTTGACCCACAACCCACGCACAAATTTAGCTTATTACGCCTGTGTTATAACGGTATAAACACGTTCTCTAACACCAATAGATGTCCAAATGAGTTTGAAACAACCATATTGTGACATATATATATACCGGGACTGACCAAAAATTTTTGTTTCAGCTCCCGATGGCCACGAAGCGGAGTAAGCGCGGTGCAGCAGCAGCCGAGGGGCGTGTTCCGAGTGGAGTGGACGAGGAGTACGACTCCTCACCTGTGTTGTCGGCAGGGCCGTCGACACAGCCCCGGGCGCATATCCTCTCCGACCCGGACGAGGACGCAGTGCCTGATGTGCCTGCGCCTCCAGATTGGGAGGCTCGCTTTGCACGATTGGAAAGCCACATCTTGACTGCCAAATCGCCTGTGTCTCGGAAGCGGCGTAGGCCGAGTGTCCAAGAGGATTCATTTGAAGATTTCTTGGACACAGACTCGGCGGTGGAGCTTAAGGCTCCTCCTCCTCCTTCTCCTAAACGGAGAAAGAAGAAGAAACAGGTGATTTCTTCGGGTGATGAATTCACCAAGGAGCGGGCAGAGTCTGGTTTGCGCAAAAAGCGGAAGACTAAGTCCAAAAAGAAGAAGAAGAAAAGGAAATATTCTTCTTCTGAGTCGTCCACTGGGTCTACTTCTACGGAATCAGACTCAGACACCGTATATGAAGGGGTCTATGCGGACATTGGCACTAAAGTGGCTAAGAAGGTGGAGAAGCCAAAGGCTAAGCGGATTAAAACCACTACGCTTATGCGCGAGACCGTGAATGGTCATTTTCGCACGTTCAAACCGGCGGAGGTTATCTCCAAGTTAGGAGATGAGTTAACAGGCATAAAGGGTGTTCCCAACTCCATCATTAAAGAGATGGATCGGGATGTCAATATGACGGATGACCGTAAGAAGTTTGAGGATGTGTTGCACACAGTGCATAAGGCAGTGTTGGCTACCCTAACAGCTATTGTTCCTGTGGCTAATAGGATGCAGAGTGAAAATAAGTTCTCGTCTTTGGCTAAGACAATGGACAAAGGCATTGCAGTGTTAGCGGCGGCAGGTAATTACCTGTCGTTTCGAAGATATGAAAATGTCTTCAAGTCAGTTTGCACAGATGCTGGCAAAGAAGTGGCTCGCTCTAAGAAGGTTACCGATAATGATGGGAAGGAGTTTACGCTTTTTCTTGCTCCAGAGCCGATTAAAGGGAAACTTTAGATAACACGAAGATGTTTGGCGGTCAACTACAATACCTCTTAAAGAGGTAGAAACTGCAGCCAAGAGTGGCAAAAACATGGATGGCAAGAAGAAACAGGAAGTTCCTCGTTTCAAAAAGTCACGAGGGGATTTTCGTCCACGACGGTTCACCAGAGGAACCAGACCGAGTTCAAACTTTGGTCATCTCCACCTTCTGAACCATCTCCACCTTCTGTGCCATCTCGGGGCCATCTCGGGGCCGGGGCGCTCGCCCAGGCTGGACCGACAACACCGCACGGCCAATAGGTCGAGGGTTCAACTCGTCGAGACCTTTCCCCAGGGGGGGGTCCAAGTAGAGGTCCAAACACAAACTTTACAAGTCCCTGCAGCCTCTAAAAACACACAAACTGTAAGCAACTTTGTGGCTGGTAATATTAGTAATCATATTTCTGAGTGGCACAAAATTACTAGTGACCAAGAATTTATAGAAATAGTTAGGGGTGTTCAAATTCCTTTTACACAAATTCCTGTACAAAGTATAATACCTTTTCCATATAACAT
>CM059186.1:8690250-8854755 GCA_030323885.1 Branchipolynoe longqiensis | reverse complement strand
ACGCCACCCGGCATTTGAAAGTAGGAGCTTGGGTAGATGTGACGAGCAGTTCTCCAATCATATCCGCATAAAATATTACAAAAAAAATTACAGAAACATCATCAAGGGAACTGAAGTTCTAACTGAAATAGTCAAGTAATTCCAGTATGTTGTGTCAGTGGGGAGGGGGATGGGATGGAGGATGGGGAGAAGGAGACATGGGCGGGTAGGGCGGGGACGGGTGAATGTAAGTGTGGCAGGTTTGGTGGGATTGGGTGGTGAATGGTTTGGTGACGCAGGCCCTGGGTGAAGGCGATGCGTTATGCAACTGAGTGCTGACCCCGCCGGCCGGGCCCGGGGCCGCACGCCCGCTGCATGTTTCCCATCAGGCCGCTTCTCCCCGGGTGTCCGCCGTCTACTGCCGGTGTAAAGATTTCAAATTCCCCCCATATTCAAGTTCCCCCCCAGGAACTTGAAAACGTTTTCAAATTCCTCCCAGGGGAATTTGAAAACGTTTTCAAATTCCCTCCCTCGTTTTAGCTTTCCCTCCCCCCTATTTTGGGGGAATTTTCTTTATTTTTGTAATATTTTGTTATTTTTGATTATCTTTCATGACAAATATTATAATATACAGAGAATAGGATAATGGAAATTATTACTAGTACAATCAAACATATCTAACCACAAATGACACAAAAAGTCTCCAAGATGGTTAAGGAAAAAATATTATAGGTCTGAAATTTAAAATGTCTTTTAAAGTGTTTTAAACAATTTTAAATTCCCGGAGGGGGGAATTTGAAAATAGGGGGGGGAATCTGAAAACTGTTTTTAAGTTCCCCCCCAGGAATCTGAAAACGTTTTTAATTTCCCTGGAGGGAAGTTAAAAACGTTTTCAGATTCCCGGGGGGGAACTTGGGAAGGGGGGAAGTTGAAATCGTTACACCGGGCCGCTGTCCGCACCCGCCAATAATGCACACACACATGGACACACATATACACACAGGCACACACAAACAGACACACTATATACACACTAACACACACACATACTAACATACACACAGACAGACATACACAGGTATACACACAAATATACACAGAGACAGACACACACATACAAACACAGACACACAAACATACATACACAGAAATACACCCCCCACACACATGGACACACATATACACACAGGCACACACAAACATACACACATATATACACACTAACATCCACACATACTGGCATACACCCAAACAGACATACACAAACATACACAGACATACACACAAATAGACAGAAACAGACATGCATACATACACACACACAAACATACATACACAGATACACACACATATATGCACACATACACACACGCACAAATACACACCCACACATACACACGCACACAAACATACACACATATATAGACACACAGACACACACCCACAAACACATGTGCACATGCACACAGGCATACACTCTCCCGTCCACCTGAAAACAGGGCGGGAGCTCATGTATGGAGTCCGCACGGGCAGCAGGGGGCCCAGTCACTCACAGGTGAGTGGGTGTGCGCACGCGCGTGTGTGTGTGAATGAGTGTGTGAGTGAGTGTGTGAGTGAGTGTCTGAGTGAGTGAATGAGTGAGTGTCTGAGTGAGTGAGTGTGGGAGAGTGAGTGAGAGAGTGGGTGAGTGAATTAGTGAGTGTGTTAGTGGGTGGGTGAGTGAGAGAGTGGGAGAATGAGTGGACGAGTGAGTAGGTGGGTGAGTGAGCCGGTGAATGAGTAGGTGAGTGAGTTGGTGAGTGAGAGAGTGAGTGAGCGAGTGGATGTGAGTGGGTGAGTGAGTGAGTGTCAGTGGGTGGGTGAGTGGGTGAGTGAGTGAGTGTCAGTGGGTGAGTGAGTGGGTGAGTGAGAGTGAGTGTGTGAGTGAGAGAGTGAGTGAGACAGTGGGTGAGTGAATGAGTGTGTTAGTGGGTGAGTGAGTGAGTGTGTTAGTGGGTGGGTGAGTGAGTGAGAGAGTGGGATAATGAGTGGATGAGTGGGTGGGTGAGTGAGCCGGTGAATGAGTAGGTGAGTGAGTTGGTGAGTGAGAGAGTGGGTGGGTGTGTGAGTGAGCGAGTGGATGTAAGTGGGTGAGTGAGTGAGTATCAGTGGGTGAGTGAGTGGGTGAGTGAGTGAGTGTCAGTAGGTGAGTGAGTGGGTGAGTGAGAGTGAGTGTGAGTGAGAGAGTGAGTGAGACAGTGGGTGAGTGAATGAGTGTGTTAGTGGGTGAGTGAGTGAGTGAGCGAGTGTGTTGATGTGTGAGTGGGTGGGTGAGTGAGTGAGAGAGTGAGAGATTGGGTGAGTGAATGTGTTAGTGAGTGAGAGAGTGTGTGAGTGAGTGGATGTGTGAATGGGTGAGTGAGTGGGTGAAAGAGGGAGTGGGTGTGTGAGTGAGTGGGTGTGGGAGTGGGTGAGTGAGTTAGTGGGTGGGTGAGTTGGTGTGTGAGTGAGCGGGTGACTGAGTAGGTAAGTGAGTGGGTGAGAGAGAGTGGGTGTGTGACTGAGTGGGTGAGTGAGAGAGAGTGTGAGTGTGTTTGAGTGAGTGGGTGAGTGAGTGAGTGAGAGAGTGAGTGTGTGAGTGAGTGGGTGAGTGCCGCTAGGGAGGGACCAGTCTGGAGAAGATTTTGTAAACAAAGCAGGAAGGAGTCTCCCCATTATAAACACATTTATATATAGAGCTATGTATATAGCTAGTATGTTTATAATGGGTACATACTTATAGATATGTGTACATACAAATACATTTTTAATATAATATGTTATGTATTATTTTACATAGTATGCTATCGCTGTTATTTATATATTAATTATAGTATAAAAACACGTGTATTTAACGTTATTCGGTTATATATACATATATACATATATATACCCATATGTATATACACATGTATATAAACATAATTATATAATATTGATAATGCATAATACATAATACATATAGTATATGTTATATAGTGCACCTTATCAATGTTGTATATCATAGCATATAGAAATAACTAGTTATATACACATATATACATATATGCACACACATATATACATGCATGTAATGCATATATTATATAATACATACTATATGCTATATAATATATGCTATAAATGTCATATATAACAATATACATTAAAACAGTATAATGTTATAATTAACTATATTATGTATACATTTTACATATAAATATAAAACATGGGAACCCATTTTCGTGCACTATCTGCTAGTAAGCTGGTGACTGGGGGTTAAGCAATACGCAAACAGCCAATGGCGCAGTTGGGGATTTTTCTTCCCAACCCAGCTAGCCCTCCACCACCCCCACCCTCCCCCCACCCACACACCCTCCCCCTTCACACACACCCACGCCCTCCACCCTGGACACTTTGGACGGTGAGTTTTTGCGACTGGCAGCTGCGGGCGCGGAAGCTCGGGATCAGGGGTGTCGGTCGACCCCCCCCCACACACACACACGCGCGCACACACACACACCGCACACACTTCCACTCCGAGGCCGTTGAACCGGGACAACCCCCCCTTCAGCGCCCCACATCGGCACCTCTTGTTTTTTCAGACGCTGCGTCCATCCCTCCATCCACTCACCACCCACCACCCACCCCAACATCCCCCACCTTCCTCCCCATCTCTGCCTCTCACCAGCACCAGCACCACCACCACCACCACCACCGCCACTACCACATTGGCTACCTGACGAACTCCCCACCGTGAATACACATGGACAAGTTCTCCTATCTGCCCATGTTGGTATATCATGGGATTCGAACTCATGGGTTCGAAGCCTGGTCGATTTAAACCAATGACATACACAATTGATACTTGTCGCTTCCTAGCTAGGCAATCGGCATTATTAGGATAGCGCAAGGACTGGTTGGCTCAGTGTAAGGATAATGTGACTGAGTGGGATCATCAAGTCATGGTGTTGGTGGCTCATTAATAATAGAAATGAAATCTGAACACTGAAACTTTGAGAACAGCGGTCAAGGCTAGGAGTTCATGGAGTGCTTCTATTTGCAAAATCAGAGCATGATTCGTATATCTCAAGCTAATCAAAAGCGTCAGCAGGGGAAAGATCGTCTTTTCATTCCACCAGACTCTCTGACTGCAGCTACACACATATCCAATGTGCCACCACATATGCTTATTGCCACCACATATGCTTATCACAAATTGGACTCAATGGTCATCGACAAGTTCACAACAAATGATGAGTTGCTATCATTGTGGTGTTTGTTCTCTGTGGCAGAGTGGTTAGAATGTCTGACTTTTTCTAGGTCGGATGCCTAATCTGAAGGTCAGTGGTTCGATTCCCCATGCCCCACCCCACCTCTGCCAATTTGGATTTCCACCGCTGTGTATAACTTACAGCGTCATCAAAGGCTGGTTGCTCTCATACCATGTCTATGTGGTGTGGGAGGTTAAAAATCCCTTGGGTCGGTAAAAGTGTAGGCTCGGGCTTTCTATCGAAAAACTGTCTAATGGTGAAAACAAGTCTATTCAGCCTTATCCATGATAGGCAGTATAAATCTTCAAGAAATCATTGCCACCGATGGACAAAGAATGGCCACATTGCGGGATAAACTATCTAATTAATCTGAAAATAAACTGCTACATTGAAGGATGCATTGTCTATGTATTTACTCAATGACCCTCTCTCATCATATCTACAAAGAACAGCTACATTGCATGACCAATTTATATATATATGTATTTACTCAATATAACTAGAGTGCATGCATTATTTAAACGGCCATATGTCATATTCTATAATAGCTACGGCGGTTAGGTATGCCGAACATGTCATCACTTGCTAAGCTTCGAAAGTGCTACTTTCAGTGATACCACAAGGGAAGATTGAGTGTGTGTGTGAGTGAGAGAAGAAGGAAAAAAATGAAATGTCGGAGGGGGGGGGGGGTAGTGAGTGAGAGAGGAGGGTAGCTCACAAGTTCTGCATAACCCATGCACTCACACCGCCCAGACCTGACCTCTGAGACGTGGTCATGCCGCCGGGGCCTCCCGCTTCTGGAACCTCTTACTTTCCCTCCCTTTTTTCTTGACCCCCTCCGCACACCCCCCACCCTCTCTCTCTCTCTTTATTTTCCCTCCTCTGGGCAGAGCACCCCCGGTTCTGGAACCTCTTACGTTCCCTCCCCTTTTTCTCTCCGCCCCCCCCCCCCATCCACCCTCTGTCTCTCTCTCTCCCTCTGTCTCTATCTCTCTTTCTGTCTTCCTCTGGCCCCGTTCTATACAGGCCTCCCCCCCACACCTCACCCCCTACCCTCTCTCTTTCTCTCTCTCTGTCTTTCTTCATCTGGCCTTCTTTACCGGCCTCTCTCCTCACCCACACTCTTTTCACCGACCCACCCCCACACAGCCCCACCCTACAAACGACCCCCCCCCCCTTGCACACCCCTGCACCCCTGCGTCCCGTCCCGTCCCGTCCCGTCATGTAATGCGTCATAACCGGACGTAAGTGGACACTAGAGGGCGTGGTGAAAGTAGGCCAGGTCATGTGACTTGTGTAGCTTAGCAACAGGGATCATGGCGGCGGGAGACGGCTGGGACGCGCTCTGTGGGGCGGTGTGGTGGGGGGAGGTGAGGGAGGGGGAGGGCAGCGCGCTCCTGGGGCGGGATTTTCTTTGGGGGTAGGTTGGTGATGGTTGTTTGTATGCATGTGTGTGTGTGTGTGTGCGTGTGTGTGTGTGGAGGCACTGGTTTGGATTTGGTCGGCTATGTAGGCTGACAGAGCTGAAACTCTCGCCTGGGCAGGGCCAAAATGGCACAGAGGGGGCGACGGGGGGCGAGGGGCGGGCTCCTCTCGCTATCAACTGTGTGGCCTTCTGCTGCCAATCTCAAGTAACCTCAACCTACCCCACAGCCAGGCATGGAACAAAAAATGCTGGCGGTCGCTGGCCCCGACGTGACGGCATGTGGTGCCCCCCGTCTCCCCTGGCGGCAGCCTCAAACTCCACCTACTCCGGGGAGAGGGAGAGGACAGCTCCCCGTGGCCTACTCACATTCCCCCTTCGCCCTCTCTCAACCCGGTCTTACACCGGTACCATCTTCTAAGTTCTAAGCATACTACAGCAATCACCCAGCAGCAAGCACCACTGCATTTTACTTATAATATCTCCCACCTCTCTCTGCGACCTTATTCTATCTGACCAGATGGGGTGGCCGAATGAGTTGAGCGTCCGTCTCCTGTTTTGGTAGATTGTGAGATTCGAACCCATGGGTGGATCAAACCGATGACTTAAGAATTGATACTTGTCGCTTCCTAACCAGGCGCTCGGTATTATTTGGATAGGGCAAGGACTGGTTGGCTCAGTTTCAGGAAAATGTGACTGAGTGGGATATTAGGTCATTGGTGCTGGTGGCCTGGTATCCCAGTGGGACAGTACTATTAAGTCACCATGAATGTGAACTGTCACAAGTTGGTACCCGTCCTGATATGACTTTAGATGTTGCCAGGATGTAAAACGCCAACAACCAACCATTCTTGTACACCTTACTGGACGTATCGTCTGACATATTGCACAACAATGACTACTAAGACTGTCAATGGGCATATTGACTGATAACTTGCAGAACAATGACTACTAAGATTGGCAATGGGCATATTGGCTGACATATTGCAGAACAATGACTACTAAGACTGTCAATGGGCATATTGGCTGACATATTGCAGAACAATGACTACTAAGACTGTCAATGGGCATATCGTCTGACATATTGCAGAACAATGACTACTAAGACTGGCACTGGGCATATTGACAGACAACTTGCAGAACAATGACTACTAAGACTGTCGATGGGCATATTGGCTGACATATTGCAGAACAATGAATACTAAGACTGTTAATGTGCATATTGGCTGACATATTGCAGAACAATGACTACTAAGACTGTCAATGGGCATATTGGCTGACATATTGCAGAAACATGACTAATAAGATTGTCAATGGGCATATTGGCTGACATATTGCCGAACAATGAATACTAAGACTGTCAATGGGCATATTGGCTGACATATTGCCGAACAATGACTACTAAGACTGTCAATGGGCATATTGGCTGACATAATGCAGAACAATGACTACTAAGGCTGCCAATGGGCATATTGGCTGACATATTGCAGACAAATGACTAATAAGATTGTCAATGGGCATATTGGCTGACATATTGCAGAACAATGACTACTAAGGCTGCCAATGGGCATATTGGCTGACATATTGCAGAACAATGAATACTAAGACTGTCAATGGGCATATTGGCTGACTTATTGCAGAACAATGACTACTAATGCTGTCAGTGGACATATTGACTGAAATCTTGCAGAACAATGACTACTAAGACTGTCAATTGGCATATTGACTGACATCTTGCAGAACAATGACTACTAAGATTGTCAATGGGCATATTGGCTGACTTATTGCAGAACAATGACTACTAATGCTGTCAGTGGACATATTGACTGAACTCTTGCAGAACAATGACTACTAAGACTGTCAATTGGCATATTGACTGAAATCTTGGAGAACAATGACTAGTAAGACTGTCAATGGGCAGATTGACTGAAATCTTGCAGACACTTACTACTACTAGTACTATTCAAACAGCCAATGTGCATAATGACTGCCATCTTGCACAACAACGACTACTAAGATTATCAATGGACTACTAAGACCATCAATGGTCATACTGACTGACATTTTGCAGAACAATGACGACTGACATTTTGCAGAACAATGACTATTAATACTTAATACTAGTACTAATACTATCAACAGGGGTATTGACTCAGATTTTGGGGAACAATGACTACTACGAGTAAGAAGACCACCAAAGAGCGTATTAACTGATATATTGCAGAATAATGACCAGATGCGATGATCAAATGAGTTTAGCGCTTTCTTCCGGATGTTTATATAATTATAAACACTTACAGTGAAGCCCATTTTAATGTGATCATTGGAGGAAAAGGCGGGGTTGCCGTTAAATCAGGGATCAGTTCCCTGAATTACCCTTGAATTAATTTCGGGTCCAATGACGCATCATGTCGCATCCGAATTCACATAAATTCGAGACACAAATTAGGGTTTCAGTGACGTTCACACAGTGAATGCGGTAGCATGTAAAAATTGGGGTTTCATAATGAAACCCCAATTTGTACATATCCCCATTTTAAGCACCTCGATTATATATACATATATATGTGTGTATGTAGGATAAACATACCTAAATCCTTCTAAAGACACTCTATTAATGAGCGTATCCCACATCCCATACAGCTGGTCCAGTCGCACCGAGCAAGCCTTGACTCGTCAGCACCCCCTGGGCACCAACCACCATCCCGCCATGAGTCGGGGGGGGGGGGGGGGGGGCAGACAGGGCCTTTGTCTGCAGTTTGACTTTGGACTGTGTGGCGCTGAGTCGGGGCGGGTTAGCCCCCCCCCCTCCCCCTGCACCCCCATCCCCCCTGGGGGGCCTGTCCTAGCGTCACCCCTGTCCATGCGGCCCGTGGATCGCGTCCCGCGTCCCGGTCACGCCTGGCTGGCCGTGGGACGGGGGGTGGGTATGGGGGGGGGGGGGTGGCTGTCGTGGACCGGTTGACTAATAGCATGGACACGAAGCGGCCTTCTCGCATCACGAGTTGCCGCCCTGTGTCCATCCATCACCTCCACCTGCAGGCCTATGTAAACCTGGTGGTGTGTGTGGGGGGTGGGGGTGGGGTGGAGGGGGTGCTGTGTTAAAAGTTACATAGTCCCATGATTTTCAGTTAATGTGACGTTAAACAAATATTACTTGCTTATATCATTTATAATGTAGTTCAGTTTTTGTTTAAAATTTGAAATTGTGTTTATTTGAAAGGGTTAACTTTGTAAAGGGTTGTGCAAACGTGGTGGGGGTGGAGGGTGTGCTGTGTTAAAAGTTACATAGTCCCATGATTTTCAGTTAATGTGATGTTAAACAAATATTACTTGCTTATATCATTTATAATGTAGTTCAGTTTTTGTTTAAAATTTGAAATTGTGTTTATCTGAAAGGTTTAACTTTGTAAAGGGTTGTGTAAAAGTGGTGGGGGTGAAGGGTGTCCTGTGTTAAAAGTGACATAGTCCGATGATTTTTAGTTACTGTGACGTTAAACAAATATTACTATATCATTATAATGTATCAACATTTTTATTTAAAATTTGAAATTGTGTTTATCTGAAAGGGGCAACTTTGTAAAGGGTTGTGTAAACGTGGTGGAGTTTGTGGTGATGGCAGTGTGTGTGTGTGTGGGGGGGTCCTATGTTAAAAGTTATATAGTTCAGTTACTGCTTCAGTAAATAAATATATAATAGCTTACATCACTATAAATTAATTAAATTTGTGTTTAAAATTTGAAAGGGCAATCTTCGTGTAGAGCTATGTAAACGAGGTGGTGTTTGCGGAGGGGGGGGGGGGGGTCCTCCAGTGTTACAAATTACATATTTCAGTAACTACCACAGTAAACAAAGTAATACTAATAGCTTACATTGTTATAATCTAGTTCAGTATTTAATCAAATTAAAAATTACATTCATCTGACCGGGTTAACTTTGTGGATTTATTTGAACGGAAAATGAAGGTAGGTCATGGGATTCAAACCCATGGCCGAGTCAAATCAGTGAATGAACAAAAAATAGTATACTTGTGACTCGCCACCTAGACCAGCTTTCAACATTAGTAGGATAGGGCAAGGAGCAGCGGAAGAAGGAAGAACAATTGTCGGCGATTCAAATTTCCCCTGCGTAGTCAAAAACTCAAACCCATCACCTATTCTTAATTGAGGGTGAGTGTGGGTGTGGGTGTGGGATGGGGTAAAAGAAAAAGAACACACTAAAAAGAGATGGTGTTCTCTCTGGCAGAGTGGTTAGAGTGTCTGACTTTTTTCTAGGTCGGACTCCTAATCTGAGGGTTGGTGGTTCGATTCCCCCTGCCCCCACCTCTGCTAATTTGGATTTCCACCTCTGTGTATAACTTACAGTGTCAACAAAGGCCAGTTGCTCTCATACCATGTCTATGTGGTGTGGGAGGTTAAAAATCCCTTGGGTCGGTAAAAGGGTAGGCTCGGCTTTCGCTCGACAAACTGTCTAATGGTGAAAACAAGTCTATTCTGACTTATCCATGATAGGTAGTACAAATCTTCAAGGATGAAACCCCCTGGAGGCCATGACATCGACGAACCTCCTCCTGTCTGTGTGCGCGCGCACCACCCACTATCTCCAGACCACAATCTACCTGTTAGCTGCGGTGTACGCACAAGACTGCCCGTGGCGTGGGTGGTGGTTTACCACAGAAACCCACAGCTATGCCATCATGACCACCACCAGCACCACGCCACCACCACCACCACCTCACCATCACCACCTCACCACAACCACCACCACCTCACCCCCTGCCCCTACCTGACCCGGCCAGGGGCCTCAGAGCAAGGTGTGGTTTATGAGCTTCACGAAATTAGAGGTTCCCTGGCGGCCAGATTGACTCGTGTGTGATTTGGGAGCTGGCCGCTGGTACATTGTGATGCATGTGTGACGGGGTAAGCTGGGGGGGGGGGGGGAGGAGGGGGGGTAGTGGAGGTGAGGCATGCATTCGGTGCGATTCAAAAATCATATTATCGCCTGCCAACCCAACCAGCCTACACCAAACAATCCTCCCAATCTACACCAAACAAGCCAACCAGTCTACACCAAACAACCCACCCAGTCTACACCAAACAATCCACCTTAACAAACACCCAACCACCCTGATCAAACAACCCAAACCAGTCTACACCAACAACCCAACCAGTCTACACAAACCCCAACCACCACCCGCACCACATCACCAGTCTACACCAAACAACCCAACCACCCTGCACCAAACAATCCAACCAGTCTACACCAAACAACCCAACCAGTCTACACCAAACAACCCAACCAGTCTACACCAAACAACCCAACCAGTCTACACCAAACAACCCAACCAGTCTACACCAAACAACCCAACCAGTCTACACCAAACAACCCAACCAGCCTACACCAAACAACCCAACCAGTCTACACCAAACAACCCAACCACCCTGCATCAAACAACCCAACCAGCCTACACCAAACAACCCAACCAGCCTACACCAACCAGTCTACACCAAACAACCCAACCACCCTGCACCAAACAACCCAACCAGTCTACACCAAACAACCCAACCAGCCTACACCAACCAGTCTACACCAAACAACCCATACCAGTCTACACCAAACAATCCAACCAGCCCACACCAAACAACCCAACCACCCTGCACCAAACAATCCAACCAGTCTACACCAAACAACCCAACCAGCCTACATCAAACAACCCATACCAGTCTACACCAAACAATCCAACCAGCCTATACCAAACAACCCAACCACCCTGCACCAAACAATCCAACCAGTCTACACCAAACAACCCAACCAGTCTACACCAAACAACCTTACCAGCCTACATGAAACAACCCAACCAGTCTACACCAAATAACCGAACCAGTCTACACCAAACAACCCAACCACCATGCACCAAACAATCCAACCAGTCTACACCAAACAACCCAACCACCATGCACCAAACACACCCCAAGCAGCCTTCCCCAAACACCCCAACCACCATGCACCAAACACCCCCCCCCCCCCCCCAAGCAGCCTGCACCAAACACCCCCCACCCCTCCAAGCAGTCTGCCCCAAACACAACACGCCCACCCTCACACGCTCTTCTGCTATACGCAATATCTACAAGTTTACGATAGCTGTCGTATCGCCCCTCAGCCACCCCCCACCCCCCACCAGACACACACACATTTAAAACAAAAATAGAACAACAACAACTTGTTTTATTTGTATTTACTCCATGCTACCCATAACCCAAACAATATCATGAACGCCGCCATGATAGCATCGATGAAAAAAAGCCACAATAAAAACCCCAGCCCGTCGCCCTGAGTAGAGTTACACTGAGGTGTGCGCATCCTTGGTTGATACATTTGATAACAAATATGTAGGGAGGGGGGGGGGTGTTTCCACCCCCACGCCCCACCACCGCCCGCACCTCCTTCTCCTCCTCCAAGAGTTAGTTCCAGAGTGTTGGTTGCGCTGACACCATAGTATAAGACCCCTTGTGTATTTTACTCAGCCCTCTGCACCCTACCACCTATAAGCATCTACATCACACACACACACTACATCCCATGTACCCCTCCACCCCCTCCCCTCTCCCCCACCACCCGTAGCCTCTGTGGAACCTTGACTTCCCACTGGCTCGGTGCGCCTTGCTGCGGCCGAGCCCATAACGAGGTGTACCCCGGCCCGCCCCTTGCATTACCTACGGTTCTTCCGGTCTGGTGGGTGGGTGGGGGAGGGGGGAGGGGGGAGGGGGGAGGGGAGGGAGGAATGGTTGGTTGGTTGGTTGGGGTAATTACAGCTGCAGCAACCCCTCACTCTCCATTGCTCTTTCTCTCTCTCTTTCTCTCTCTCCCTCTCTTTCTTATCTCTCTGTCCCTTTCTCTCTCTGTCTCCCTCTCCTCATCTCTCTCTTTCTTTCTCTCTCTTTATATCTCTCTCTTTCTCTCTATTTCTCTCTCTCTTTCTCTCTCTTTCTCTCCTTCTCTATCTCTTTATTTCTCCCCCTTTCCCTTTCTCTCCTTATATCTCTTTCTCTCTCTTTCTCTCCCCATCTCCCTCCGTTTCTCTTTCTTCTCTCTCCTGATATATCTCTCTTTCTCTCTCTCTTTTTCTCTCCTTCTCTATCCCTTTATCTCTCTCCCTTTCTCTCTCTTGCCTCCCGGGGTAGGATGGTGAAGTGTGTGCGTGTGTGGGGGGGGGGGTGCAGGAGGGTGGTTATTATAGGCAGGAGGGGCACCCCACTACCAGGTCCCCTCATTCGGACACATGTACCCATGTCGGCTTTACCCATACCTTGACACATTGACTTTGTTTCTTCACAAATTTATTTTAAAAAAAATTAAAATCGCCAAAGAAAAAAAAGAAGAAACATGTAGGGCCTACCAAAACAACAACCCCCACCCACCCACCCGGATTCCTCTACCAGTACATGCTTTATTATGGCCCTGTATCATACTGTATCGATGCCACGTGGGACAGAGTGAAGGGATGGGGGACTACACACGCTTCATTGCCTGATCGCTCTCCACTCTTCTCTCTCCACTCTCCACCTCATCCCCGGGGACACTACTTACCTACAACCCCGCCCATACTACTAACACCTCCAGTGGGAGTTACATACGCCACCACCCCGACACCACCCCTCTTCACCCACAACCACTACAGCTCATAGCGATGTTTTCCATTCATTCCAAAACCACATATTAAGCTATTCATTCATGGTATAATTGACTATACCCACTCCTCCCCCAACTCTCACCCCCCCCCCCTCTTTAACAACATAATTATAGCACCTCTCCACCCCAACTCTCTCGTTCGCCTCTCTTTCTCCCCACACAGCCCCCGCACCCTCCCCCCTCTCTCTCTCGCTCTCTCTCTCTCTCTCTCTCTCTCTCTCTCGACACACACACTAACCCAACTCGCCCCACCCCCTTTCACTGGTTAGTGCAGTGTCAGGATAAAGTGACTGAGTGGGATATTAGGTCATGGTTCAGCGGCCTGATTTCCCAGTGGGACAGGACTACAAAGTCGCCATGAGTGCGCACTGTCACAAATCGCTACCCGTCCTGATATAACCTTAAATGTTGCAAGGAAGTAAAACTTCAACAACCAATCCCCTCCCCGAACCCCCAGTATCTCACTCTCCACCCTCACCTTCTCCGTACCCCCCCCCCCTCACACACCTCCTCCTATCTCCCCATCCCCTCCCCAGTACACACACATGCCCCCTCCCCCTCCCCTCCCCCTCCACATGCCCCCAAGCTCTCTCCCTCTACTCCCTTTCCCCTCCCCCCTCTGTCCCTTTCCACCTCCCTCTCCTCCCCTTCCCCCCTCTCTGCCCCCTCCACCTCCCTCTCCCTCCCTCCCTCTCTCTCCCTTCCCCCTCATTGTCCCCTCCCCCTCCTTCCCCCCCCCCCTCTATGTCTCTCTCTCTCCCCTCCCTCCGTCCTCTCACTCCCCCTGTTGTCTACACCACCCCCCATCCCCACATACCCCACACTTCTGTTTACACCCCACTAAACACCAGTACCCAGCCCGCAGCCTTTCTCCCTGGACTGTCCTGAAAATAGTGGCCTTCATGAAGTTGTTTGCAGCATTCAGTAGCCAGAATGATTTGAGCCCTTAATAACGCCCCCCCCCACACCGCCCCCACACACTTATGCACCTACACCCAACCACACACACACACACACACACACACGTCCAAACCCCAACCCATTCACAAACAAAACAACAAAAACAACAACAAAACCCACAATCCACAGGGCGCGATAAAACCACCACTGTTTTGATTAAAGTGTGGGGGTTTTTCCCTCCGCAACTTCATTGCATTTTTTTTTTGCGCGCGTGTGTGTTTAATTCCACGACGTGATTATTGAGATGAATTGACATTATTGAGGAAACTTGTCGATCTTTGCAAATCGCTTCTGCGCGTTCGGCCGGCACGACTTCCGGTGTCCGTAAATGTACATCTGAGCCCTTAAGCGTGTTGCCGCGCGATTACCTTAATAACTGGTATTTATCACCAATTACCAATTATCCGAAATTAATATAATTGACATAAACTCTCTCTCTGCCCCCCCCCCCCCCCCCCAAGAAAAAAAAAGGTTGAACAAAAAAAACTCCCACCAACACTAAGTCGCCCGCGGTTTTAACTTTGCATTGTTGATAGCAATCTGGCGATGTGTTAGTGGTTTTGTGGGGGTGGGGGTGGGAGTGGGGGTGAGGGTAGGGGTAGGCAATGCATGCTGTATCTATCATTGCCGTATTGTAATCTCTGTAATCAGGTAATCTACCCGCTCCCCATTTGCATGGAAGCCAATGGTGAGTGGACAGTCACGCGCTTAAACATCTATAACAAGGTTTGTGGGTTCGAACCCTGGTCGAGTCAAACCAATGACTTAACAATTGATGCTTGTCGCTTCCTAGCCAGGCGTTCGGCATTATTAGGATATGGCAAGGACTGGTTTTTCTCGAGGATTTATACCGCCTGTCATAGATAAGTCTGAATAGACTTCTTTTCACCATTAGACAGTTTGTCGATAGAAAGCCCCAAGCCTATACTTTTACTGACCCAAGTGATTTTTAACCTCCCACCCCACATAGACATGGTATGAGAGCAACTGGCCTTTGATGATGTTGTAGGTTACACACAGCGGTTGGCTCATTATCAGGATAATATGATTGTGTGGGATATCTGGTCATGGTGTTGGTGGCCTGGTCTCCCAGTGGAGCAGCACCATAAAGTCACCATGAGTGTGCACTGTCACAAGTCGATACCTGTCCTGATATGACCTGATATGTTGCTAGGATGTAAAAGAACAACAAACAAACTACAGTAACACCTCTCTAAATCGACCGACCATGGGGCCGAATTGTTGTTGTTGTTGGTACATTAGTTGTTTAAGCAGGGGAAATCTCAATCGCGTACGATTGGTCTTCCTCATTTGACTGCTCCTTGCCCTATCTTAACAATGCTGAGCGTCTGTCTAGGAAGCAACAAGTATCAATTTTAAGTCATTGGTTTGACTCGACAAGGGTTCGAACCTCCGGTCCCACGATCTAACAACACGGGAGATGGATGCTCTACCTCATTCGGCCATCCTGTCTGGTATTCTAAGTGGTCCATTTAGGGAGGTGATTGGTTTAGGGAGTTAGAATATCCCTACGATGGTATTGTTGGGGCCCAAATAAAGCGATCGATATAGGGGAGTGGTTGATCTGTGCAGCTGATCGGTTAGAGAGGTTTTACTGTATAATAAAAGAGGTATGAGATGGGTAGAGTGCTCAAAGCTGCATAGTCTGATGGAAGCGTGACATCCTCGACACTAAGACGCTTACGTAGATTTGCACCTACATATTGAACTTAGATACTAGTGCACTTGTTAAACATACATTGCGGCATAGAAGAAACACTGTATAAATGTCATAGGACCTGTCACTATTTGTTGCTACCATTTTGACATGCACACCAACATTATTTATGAATATTTTCACTTTAATTTAAATATCTTCAAAGATGACCCTTTTGAATGAAAGTTATTTCAAAGGGAAGATTTGGCGGCTTTATGTTATAGCAACTTTATAGTGCTGCATTAGTAGGAGAACAGGCCACTGACACCATGACCCAATATCCCACTTAGTCACATCATTATCCTGATACTGAGTAAACCAGTCCTTGCCCTATCCTATTAATGCTGAGTGCCAGTCTAGGTAGCGACAAGTATAAATTTGGTAAGTCACCCGGTTTGACTCGGCCAGGGTTCGAATGAATGACCTTCTGCACTGGAAGCCAGCCAGCGCTTTTAATTTATCGATTTCGCCATTTGGTTCAGTCTAAAGGCAAACTAGAATATAATGATCAACTAATGCATAAAAAAGAAAAATGGCCGACACCCAAAACCATCGGACTATGCAATTTAAAATAAATAATACCCCCCCCCCCCCATCACCACACACACACACACGCGTATACAGGCACGCGGATAGAAATGTCTGGAATTGTTCACTGGCGCGTGCACTCTAGGTCAATAAAGAATCCACAAATTGAGTAGAAGAGACATTAGGCGGTGATATTACGCAATATGGACGAGCCTGGCCAACCGGTGACGTAACGAGGGACATTAACAATGGCCGCTTCTGCAAAGGCAGTTCTTTATGAAAGAACACTTTGTCTTTCTCTAAAGTGAATTGGCCGATGCACTGGCAACTAATCATAAAGTACGCGCCGACAAATTGACAGCAGCGAAGTGGTGATTTCGCACAGCGAGGGGGAATGGAATAGTGTACGCCAGACCTGCCCCTCGAAAATAAAAACAAGAAAGAAAGCAAACAAAAATAATGTAAATTAAAGAGAAATGCATAGAACAGTGGACAACCAGACCGACCACTCAAGAATAAAAATAAAACAAGGACAATTTTAATAAATTTATGAGAAACGGGGGAAAAGTGTCGACCAGAACTGTCCCATGAAAATAAAAAGAAAACAAACGGAAATAAGGTAAATTAAAGAGAAACGCATAGAAAGGGGAACAGTGCACACCAGGCTGACCAGTCGAAAATAAAAATAAAACAAGACAAAATAAGGTAAATTAAATAGAAACGCATAGAAAGGGGAACAGTCCACACCAGTCCGACCAGTAGAAAATAAAAATAAAACAAACAGAAATAAGGTAAATTAAATAGAAATGCATAGGAAACAGAAATAAGGTAAATTAAATAGAAACGCATAGGAAAGGGAACAGTGCACACCAGTCTGACCAGTCGAAAAGAAAAAGAAAACAAACAAAAATAAAATACATTAAATAGAGACTCATAAGTCATAGAAAGGGGAACAGTGTAGCCGAGAACTTCCCCACGAAAATTAAAACAAAACAAAGACAGATAAATTAAATTAAAGAGAAGTGCATAGGGAGGGGAAGAGTGCACACCAAACCTACCACTCGAAAATAAAAACTAAGCAAACAAAAATAATTTAAATTAAAGACAGAGCGACAAAATAGATTCCACCTTCCACCTACCCCCAATTACCCTTGCCCCTCCTCCTCTGCCATTTTAAAACTTTTGCACTCCTATGTATCTAAAGGAAGTGTGATGTGTCTTTATGGTCTTCGGGACTGTCAACAGAAAGATGGAGAGTGAGAAGGAGGGTTGGGGGCGTGGGGGGGGGGGGGGGGGGGGGGGGGGAGACACCGCTGTTGGAATAGTGCATTATTTAGACAGTCAAGTGACCATTTATTGGATCGAAGGAGAAAAGATGGGAAGTAGTGACGTCACAGTCGAAAAGGCTCCACAAGAAAGTAATATATAACCTACCCTGTCCTGAAATTGACGAGGGTGGTGGAGTATGTGTGTGTGGTGTGAGTGTGTGAGTGTGGGTGTGACTGTGAGTGTGAGAGTGTGTGAAACTGTGTGTGTGGCGCACTGCCTTAATGACAGAGAAGCAAGCTTTACCGGACGCGGTGCCATAATCGGTAGAGCGCTGGCTTCTCGTGCGGAAGGTATGGAGTTCGATTCCCGGTCGAATAAACCAATGACTTATAAAATTGATGCTTGTCGCTACTTAGGCTGTCGTTCAGCATTAATAGGATATGACAAGGACTGGGGAGCAGTGTTAGGATGACGTGACTGCGTGGAACATCGGGTCATGGTACCGACGGCCTGGTCTCCTAATGGGGAAGCACTATAAAGATACCATGAGTGTGCGCTGTCAAAAGTCGGAACCTGTCCTGATATGACTTGATATGTTGCTAGGATGTAAAACAACAAACAAACAACTTTACTTCCCAATTCATACATTTCCAATTGGGCAGCGGTCATGGTCTATGGAAGGTGGGGGCTGATGGTTGCAGGATGGTGTTTGTCGGGGTTGTGGCTGGTTGTGGTTGTGGTTGTGGTTGTGGTTGTGAATTTACCTCCTGCTGGACAAGCCGGCCAGGTGGCGCCACCATCAAGACCTTGCGTCCGTTGATCCTGCATACATTAAAGATCTGATCCCGTGATTTACACCTTGTATTTCCCGACATGAATATTTGATGTATCTTCTTAATGAAAGATCACTTTCAGAAAGGGTTATTTGAGTGCAAACTCAGTAGGTCAGGTCTCCGATTAATATTTGATGTATTTTAATGACAGATCGCATTTCGAATGTGCTATTTGAACTCAAGCTAAATCGATCGTGATTGGTCTGCACAGGACCATTAGACTTGGGGTAGGTATACCCCGGGGGCTATGTGGTGTTCTCTGTGGCGGAGTGGTTAGAGCGTCTGACTTTTTTCTAGGTTGGACTCCTAATATGAAGGTTGGTGGTTCCATTCCCTGTGCCCCCACCTCTGCCAATTTGGATCTTCACTACTGTGTATAACTTATAGTGTCATCAAAGGCCAGTTGCTCCCGTACCATGTGTATGTGGTGTGGGAGGGTAAAAATCCCTTGGGTCGTTAAAAGTGTAGACTCGGGCTTTCTATCGACAAAATGTCTAATGGTGAAAACAAGTCTATTCAGACTTATCCATGATAGGCAGTATAAATCTTCAAGAAAAAAAAAAATATATTAGTCATTCTCTGAGGGAAGGGCGGACATACCTAGGTTATCCGACATATTCTAAAACTTTCAAATCTACTTTTAAGTTTGTTTGTTAAAATTGTACACCCTAGCAACATCTAGGGTCATATCAGGATGGGTACCAACTTGTGGAAATGCACACTCATGGGGGGGACTTTATAGTGCTGCCTCACTGGGAAAACACATCGGTTGTGAAGAAATGGCTATGGAGGAATGAACAAAAGAAATAGGAATGTAAACAAAGTAATCTTTGGATGCTTTCATTGCAATGTTTCAGCCAATTTTTGGATTGGTGTTTACGGGGATTTGCACCTGAAGTATTCATATATATATATATAATGCCACCCACATTATATATAACGGTATATATCCATAACATTATATATAACGTTATATATAGGGGCTAAATATAACGATATTTATATAACGCCATCCACTCCACTTTATTTATATTCAGAAGAGGGGGGAGGGAGATAGGGGGCAGGTCCTGGCGTTTCCATCCGTTCCAAATCTCAACCCACAACGGCAACAACCTCCACCCGCCCCACCTCTCCTCATTGCTACATACCAACACAAACATACCCCGTGATACCCTTTCTATTCACTCCAGAGTCACACACCCTCAAACTCCACCCCCACCATAAACCCCACCCCCACCCCACCCCACCTCTATAGTCTCAGCGTCCATCACCACTCACCACCAGTTAGGCAACCAATCACCGCGTTGGCTGCGGAGCCTCGTTTCCACATCTGCCATCATTCTCAGACGCCACCATCCTTCCTTACCTCACGACCACTGCCCCACCCCCACCCCCAACCCCAACCCCACCCACTCCTGAACTGCTACTCGAAAAGCTGCATAATCGCAAGAAAGCACCAACCTTTCCAAACCAAAAATCCTTATGGTGGCCATTAATAGTTGTCAACAATCTCACGGTTGTACAAAGCGTACTACTTTTCTGGACGCGTTCCCTCCACCCCCATCCCCCAATGTCGTACACATCAACATTTAACTACAGAACATTAATACAGGAATATGAACGTTTGAAATATCAACATTTTATTAAGTGATAAAAGTCATCCTTGACCGACACCCCCCACCCCCTCCTCATACGCGCTTTGACACCCACGAAAATGTTGTCAACTTTGGATGGGCCCTTAGCCTGATATAACTGTAGACATTGCTAGGCCGTAAAACCCCAACAAACAAACTACAACCAGTTGGTACCCTCCCACCCCCCCACCCACCCATCTGGTTACCCGTCTAGCACCTCCCCCAACCTGTTCTCCCTCCCACCACCCACCACCCACCACCCTCTATTTAGGCAGTCCCCCCCCCCCCCCCACACCTATCCCCATCTCCCCGACCACCCACACTCACACCTTGCAAGATGCCCACCCTAACCTAAAAGGTTTAGCGAAAATCCTCTAAAAGAAATTTGTAAGAAGCCCTATCTGTCAATCCTCACTAAAAACAACAAAACAAAATATATTTGCTTAAACACCCACACCACATGCTAGCAACAAACGCTGACCTCAGCAGAATGCAATTCGCTCCTTCGTGTTGTAGTCCAGAAAACTGGTGGGAACAGTAGCGTGACAGCTTCACGTGGCCAGTTTTATTCAAATTATCTTCTTCTTTTGTTTCCTTTAAAAAAAAGCACTTCTTTCATTTGTTTTTGACACATTTTAGACGCAGCCGGCTAGTTAGCTGTCATTTCCGGTTCCTCTTTCTCACACGCATGCGCGGCAGTCCACTGCGCGTGTGTTCCTTTTCTATTAAAGTTTTTTTCCTCCCACTCTCCAGTCTCTCTCTCTCTTTTCTCATCCCTCCCCCTCCTCTTTCCCCCTCCCCCGGTCTCCCTCTCACCCCCCCCCCCCCGTCCCCCATCACCCCTCTCCTCGTGGCAGTGCACGGCCGGCCTTATGTTAATTAGGGGGTGCCGCTACACTGCCTCGTCTCATTATCTACACTCCCTGGATGCCCCATATCTTTCTAGAAACCTTTTTTCCCTTCTTTACCCCTGAGCTCCCCCCCCCCCCCACTCCAACAAACACACCCCACACCTCACACCCCACACACTCCCCCTCCCGCTATTCAGCCTGTTCGTCCTTATACAGTGTCCCTTATGATCCACATTTCCTTGCCCACATTTAATGTTACTAGGTGTGCTCTACCATATAGACTATTTACCCCACATTTGAATTTGCTAAATGTAGCAACGGTCTATGCCATATAGGCTACTTACCCCGCATTTGATGCTGCTAAATGTGGGGGTCTCTACCATATAGGTTGCCTGCTCCACATTTGATGTTGCTAAGTGATCGCAGTCTCTACCATATAGGTTGCCTGCTCCACATTTGATGTTGCTAAGTGATCGCAGTCTCTACCATATAGGTTGTCTGCTCCACATTTGATGTTGCTAAGTGATCGCAGTCTCTACCAATACCATATAGGTTGCCTGCTCCACATTTGATGTTGCTAAGTGATCGCAGTCTCTACCATATAGGTTGCCTGCCCTACATTTGATGTTGCTAAGTGATTGCAGTCCCTACCATGTAGGTTGCCTGCTCCACATTTGATGTTGCTAAGTGATTGCAGTCTCTACCATATAGCTTGCCTGTCCTACATTTGATGTTGCTAAGTGATCGCAGTCTCTACCATATAGGTTGCCTGCTCCACATTTGATGTTGCTAAGTGATCGCACTCTCTCCCATATAGGTTGTCTGCCCTACATTTGATGCTTCTAAGTGGAGCATGCTACCATATATATTGCACCCTATTTGATGTGCCAAAGTCCCTTATGATAATGAAAATTAGACCGAAAGCAGTCCCCTATGATCATGGAAATTAAACATGAATATAAGTCCCGAATAGCGATGAAACATAACCATAAATATAAATAGAAATCTAAGTCCAATATGCTCACGAAACATAAGTACACATTTAAACATAAATCTAGGTCCACTATGCTCAGTAAACATAAACATACATTTAAACACCAATCTAAGTTCCCTATGCTCAGGAAACATAAGCATACATTTAAACATAGATCTACGTTCTCAATGCTCACGAAATCTAAACACAAATCCAAGTCCCCCTTACAATCATGAATACTTCCAGCGATGCCTCTAACTCTAAGCGTTCCAATTTCACTGGTTATAAAGTATAATAAACAGCAATGTTTAATTAATTATCTTAAGATTCCTAAAGCCAATAACGCTATAAAGAACCGGATGTAGAATACCCCCTTAACCTGCTAGTTATATCTGGTTATCATTGTGGACTTCTAACCACTTCCGGTATTCCTAATTCTATCATATTAGAATTAGGACAAATCATCGATGATTCAACCAGAACCAGCAATAACCTGACATCGCAATGAGTCCGGGGGAATTTAAGAGCCTGCTTCGCTGTTTACTCCCTGGAGCAAGCGAGGAGAGCAAGTGCGAGCTGCTCAGAGCATGTGTGTAGGTGCGGGCGTGTTTATGCTGGAGGGTGCGTGTGTGTGGGTATGTGTGTGTGGGGGAGAGGGGAATACTGGACCTCGGTGCACTGGCTGTATTTATCCACAAACACAATGCCCGCCACATACCACCTCCCTCCCCCACCCCCACCCCCACCCCCACCACGCAACCCCACTCCCTGATCCCCTTTACGCTCATGCATGCTTTCAATATTTCACTCCCTCCTCAGAACTCTGCACCCCCGACACCCCCCCCCCCCACCCCCACCACTACCACACACCCCCTTACACTTCCTCTCTCTCTCCTCAGCACCCCCCAACCCCACCCAACACCCACACCCCCTCTCTCTCCACAGCACACCGCACACACCCACACCTAACACCCACACCCCCGCCTCTCCTCAGCACTCTCCATCCACCCACCCACCAACCCACCCACCTCTCCTCAGTACACTCCATCCATCCACCCACCCACCCACCAACCCACCCACACACACACACACTCCCTCCTCACCATTTTTGAAAAAAAAAATCCATTCTTGTCAGGCTTCCAGCAATGCATATTTTATGCCGGTCCAAGCGGGGCGAGGCCGGTTCTAATCTGCCACCTCCGTGGACAGGCCAGCCCCCATCAATTCTCCCATGGATTATCTCTTACGCACAAATCCCATTTCAACAGCACCTCGCTTTTCCCAGCCTCCCCAGGGTAGGTGTGGGGGGGGGGGGGTGTTAAAAAAAAATCATTGTTTTTTGTTGTTGTTATTGTTTAAAAATAGTAATTTATGCCTTCTGGCCGGTCAGTGGTCCGTCCGTGCGTAACGCATGCGCACTGGCGTCTCCACAGGGTGAGGTTACCGGGCTGCTACTGGTGCTGCTACTGCTGCTACTGCTGCTACTGCTTCTGCTGTTACTTCTGCTACTTTTTATGCTGCTGTTGTTATTGCTGCTGTTGCTACTGTTACTACTGTTGTTACTGCTGCTGTTGCTACTGTTACTGCTGTTGTTACTGCTGCTGTTACTGCTGCTACTGATGCTGCTGTTACTGTTGTCACTGCTGCTACTGCTGCTGTTGCTACTGCTGTTACTGCTGCATTTGCTACTGTTACTGCTGTTGTTACTGCTGCTACTGTTGTTACTTCTGCTGCTACTGCTGCTGCTACTGTTACTGCTGCTGTTGTTACTGCTGCTGCTACTGTTGTTACTGCTGCTGTTACTGCTGGTGTTACTGCTCCTGGTACTGTTACTGCTGCTGTTGGTACTGCTGCTACTACTGTTACTGCTGCTGATGTTGTTACTGTTGTCACTGATGTTGTTTTTACTGCTGCTGCTGTTAATGCTGCAGTTGCTGTTGTTACTGCTGTTGTTACTGCTGTTGTTACTGTTGCTGTTACTGCTGCTACTGTTACTGCTGCTGTTGTTACTGATACTGTTACTGCTGCTGTTACTGCTGTTGCTACTGTTACTGCTGCTGTTGCTACTGTTACTGCTGCTGTCGTTACTGCTGCTACTGTTGCTGTTGTTGCTGCTGCTACTGCTGTTAATGCTGCTGCTCTGTTGTTACTGCTGCTACTCTGCTGGCACTGATGTTACTGACCTGCTGCCGTAGTGCTGCTGCTGTTACTGCTATTGCTGTTACTGGTTCTGCTACTGTTACTGCTGCTCATGCTACTGTTACTGCTCCTGCTTCTGCTATTTATAGTTGCTTAAGTTAGTTGTTGCTGCTGCTGTTACTGTTACTGCTGCTGTTACTGATACTGCTGTTACTGTAACTGCTGTTAGTGTTACTGTTACTATAACTGCTGCTACTGTTGCTGCTGCTGTCAATGCTGCCAGTGCTATTTGCCGTTTCACCTCGAACCCTCCAGATTGTTCACCCCTCCCTTCCCCTCCCCCCCCCCATTCCTACAATTTCCCACTCCTATTAAAGTGTTCCTCCTGCTGCTCCTCTTTCCGCTTTCCCTCCTACCCTTTCCCCTTCTTTCCCCTCAGTTTCCATCCTCCCACCCCTCATCCTTTCCCGCCCGCATCTGCTCCCCCTTCCCTCACTCTCGCCCGCTTCTTGTCCGGCTCCACACCTCATCATCCCCCCCCACCACACCATCCTCCACTTCCCTTTCCCGCTACCATTCCCCTCACTCCTTTAAACCCCTCCCATCCTTTCTCGCTTTCCATACCCTTCCACTCCCCCATGCTCTCCTCCCTTCCCTCTCACCTACTCCGCATCTTCTTTTCCCTCTCCGTCCCCTTCCCTCCCAACCATCCCCTCTTCCCACCTTGACGTCCAGCCACACCCAAATCACCATGATAACAATCACTGCTGCTAAAACACAGAAAAAAAACACCTGCCCACAACAACACCAAAACCCCACATACAAACCGAGGGCAATCCTCTTCAATACAACAACGCAGTGTCTCTCTTTTCCACAAATTTATTCTGGTCAATAATTTCCACAAACACCTTCACCATCCTCCAGTTCACGCCCCCCTCCTTACCCGCCCCCCCCTCCAAACGCCTTTACAATTCTACCGACATCGTCAACAGAACCCCCCCCACCCACCCTCTGCCCCTCCCCTAACCCTCTTCCCCCCTCCCACCCTCCCCAGCAGGCCTAATACCAACACCCGCCTGGAACCGTCCAATCTGGCCACGTGGCCACCACCACCACACTACTCCACCTCTTCTTTTCCCTCTCTGTCCCCTTCCCTCCCAACCATCCCCTCTTCCCACCTTGACGTCCAGCCACACCCAAATCACCATGGTAACAATCACTGCTGCTAAAACACAGAAAAAAAACACCCGCCCACAACAACACGAAAACCCACATACAAACCGAGGGCAATCCTCTTCAATACAACAACGCAGTGTCTCTCTTTTCCACAAATCTATTCTGGCCAATAATTTCCACAAACACCTTCACCATCCTCCAGTTCACCACCCCTCCTTACCCCCCCCCCCCTCCAAACGCCTTTACAATTCTACCGACATCGTCAACAGAACCCCCCCCCCCCACCCACCCTCTGCCCCTCCCCTAACCCTCTTCCCCCCTCCCACCCTCCTCAGCAGGCCTAATACCAACACCCGCCTGGACCCGTCCAATCTGGCCTCGTGGCCACCACCACCATCACCACCAACCACCGCCCCCTCCACCATCACAGCGGTGCCCATTCAGGGCTGCAGATTTGCAGCCTTCAGCACACCAATGCAACTGAAAACTCCCCAAAAACAAGCCCTCACCACCACGGCCACGCCCCGCACCATCACCAGACCACCACCACCACCTCCACCACCTCCACCACTACCCCCACAACAACCACCACCATCACCATCGCCACTACCCGGACCATCACCACACCACCATCACCACACCACCATCACCACACCACCATCACCACCATCACCGCCACCACTACCCCCCCCACCCCTCCACAACCACCACCATCGCCATCGCCACCACCACTACCCGGACCATCACCACACCACCATCACCAAACCACCATCACCACCACCACCGGCCATGCCTACCGCACACTTCCCCCACCACAACCACCACCATCACCATCGCCACCACCACTACCCGGACCATCACCACACCACCATCACCACACCACCATCACCACCACCACTACCACCACCATCACCACTGCCACCACTACCCCCACCACAACCACCACCATCACCATCGCCACCACCACTACCCGGACCATCACCACACCACCATCACCACACCACCATCACCACCACCACTACCACCACCATCACCACTGCCACCACTACCCCCACCACAACCACCACCACCGCCACCACCACCACCACCACTACCCGGACCATCACCACACCACCATCACCACACCACCATCACCACTACCACCACCATCACCACTGCCACCACTACCCCCACCACAACCACCACCACCGCCACCGCCACTACCCGGATCATCACCACACCACCACCACCTCCACCTCCACCACACCACCACCACACCACCACACCACCACCGCCGTCATCTTCCCGGCGCGAGACGACGCCTTTTTAAAATTCATATCCATTAAAGTTTGATGGCGGGCTGATGTGAAATCCCCTCTACCCATCGCCACCATTACCATCAATTCCCATTTCCTTGGCCAGCTAGCTCAGCTCAGCCCTCCTCACCCTCCCTCACCCCCCCCCCCTCCCCCCTTCACACGCTAATACACAACTGGCCCACATGCCGAGTGCGTCCAACCCCTTCTTTTTGGTTTTCCATTTAATTCAATTTTAATTTATTTATGCCTGCCCACATCTCCCGTATTAGGAACAGCAGCTTTAATCCCCCCCCCCCTCCACCCACCCACACCCAACCCCCATCTATTGCCCCCCACCACCACACCCCCCACCACACCCAACCCCATCTAGCCATCACCACCAACCAACCCCCATCTATCGCTCTCCCACCACCACACCCACCACCACACCAAACCCCCATCTATAGCCATCCACCACCACACCCAACCCCCATCTATCGCTCTCCCACCACCACACCCCACCCCACACACAACCCCCATCTATCGCTCCCCACCACCCCACCCCACACCCACCCCCACCATGTATCGCTCCACCGCCCCCTTCCACACTCACACACACATCTAATTCATTTGCATGACGTAACCCCTCTCTAGAGATCTCAGCGTCAGGCGTGCCGTGTAAAGGAAGTGGGTGGTGGTGGTGGTGGTGGTGGGGGGGGGGGGCGGGTTGCTAAGATATGCAAACATTTCATTTTACGGCGGCCTGGAGCTGATAACCCGGCTCGGCCCGACATCAATGAACACCTAACTGCTAAATCTGCGCTATCTACGGACCACTCTTTACCTTCTTAATCACTGCGCACAGCAGTTGGTTGAAACTATATTCACGCCCCACCCACCCACCCTCATTCCCCAAGTCCCATACACTCCCTTATGGTGACTCCTCTCTATCTCACAGTTTCCACTGCACGGGCTGAATCCCGTTATCCAACTGGGCTGGGCAGCCCGCAGCGGGTAGGGTTTTGTCTTCAGTCTCGGCTTGTTTTGGTGTTGTTTTTTTCCTTTTCATTTTGTTCTTTCTCTCCTTGTTTAAAAAAAAGAAAATCAAAATTAGTTTTGAAAAAAAAGAGCTGGTCAATACTTGATGTACAGACGTTTGTTCGGCGCCCAGTGATGCGGAACGCAGGCTGAGGTCACGTGGTGTGCTGAGAAGGGAGGGGTGGTGGGGGAGGGTGAAGAGGATGAGGTGAGGGTGAGGGTGGGGTGAGGAGAGGGTGAGGTAGTGAGGTGAGAAGGTGGTGGGGTAGGGAGGTGAGGAGGTGGTGGGGTAGGGAGGTGAGGAGGTGGTGGGGTAGGGAGGTGAGAAGGTGGTGGGGTAGGGAGAGGAGGAGGGGTGGGGTAGGGAGGTGAGAAGGTGGTGGGGTAAGGGAGGTGAGGAGGTGGCGGGGTAGGGAGGTGAGGTAGGGAGGTGAGGTAGCGAGAGAAGTAAAGGGTGAGGGTGAGTTGGTAGGAGGTGAGGGTAAGAAGGTAATAGAAGTGAGGGGAGAGAGGAGTGGGAGGTGGAGGAAGGTGCGAGGGGATATAGTATGGTAAAAGGAAGGGGGTAGTACTACTACTAGTAGAGGGTGATAGGAAAAGGGGAGGATGAAAGGAAAGGGGAGGGGGGGGGGTGAAGGGGAGTAGGAGGAGCAGGAGAGGAACGAAGGGGTATTACAGGATAAGAGGAAGAGCCGGAGAGGAGAGGGTGAGGAGAGAAGTGAGAGGAGGAGGGGTAGGGTAGAGGGAGGGAGAGGAGGAAAATGAGGGTGAGGCCGACGGGTTTGGGGGTGAGGGTGAGCGTGAGGGTGAGAGTGAGGGTGAGGGAGAGGGTGAGGGTGAGGAGGAGCGAAGTGAGAGGAGGAGGAGTAGGGTAGAGGGAGCAAGAGGAGGAAAATGAGGGTGAGGCCGACAGGTTTGAGGGTGACGGTGATGGTGACGGTGAGGGAGAGGGAGAGGGAGGGATGGGAGGGGATAGTACAGTGATAACGTAAGAAGTGTGGGAGCCAGGAGTCCTGGAGTCTAGGAGCGGTGGAATGGGGTGAGGGGTGGGGGTGGGTGGGTGGGTGGGGGTACCGGAAGTGGCAGGCTATGGGGAGGGGGGAACCAAAGGAGAGGGTGGGTGGGTGGGGGTGTGGGTGTGAGTGTGGGGAAGTGTTGTAGATGGTTGAGTCGAGTGTTGTTGGTGTCGTTGGTGGTGTTGGGGTGTTTGGTGTTGTTGGTGTTGTTGGTTGTTGTTGGCGTGTGTTGTTGGCGTTGTTGGTTGTGTTGGTTGTGTTGGTTGTGTTGGTTGTGTTGGTGTTGTTGGTGTCGTTGTTGGTGTTGGTGTTGTTGGTGTTGTTGGTGTTGTTGGTGTTGTTGTTGTTGGTGGTGGTGGTGGTGGTGGTGGTGATGATGGTGATGGTGGTGATGATAGTGTGTGCGGGTGGATAGTGTTGCCGGCCAATATTGTGGCTGCGGATGAACATTGTGGGTACCGGCCAACATTGTTGGTACCGGCCAACATTGTGGGTACCGGTGTGGCGGTTTCAGCCGTGCGCCAGTTTCAGCCATGCACATAGACTCCAACTCAAGGCATTGATAATGGTCGTGAGCAATCTTCATGCAGAAAATACAGAAAAAGTGAAATATCTCTAAAACCACACCATCTATGAACAAATCGCTTGGTACACATATAGAAAACATCTTTTCCAAAAAGATTATATTAAATTGATAAGGTTAGGGTTCTTGATTTCTATTAATTTTGAATAAAACTAATGTTTTGCACTGCACGTACCGTCAACCTCAAGGCATTGTCAATGGTGGTGAGCAATCTTCATACAGAAAATCCAGGAAAAGTGAAATATCTCGAAAACCACACCACCTCGAAACAAATCGCTTGGTACACATATAGAAAACATCTTTACCAAAAACATTATGTTAAATTTATAAGGTTAGTGACTCACGACCATTGACAATACCTTGAGTTTCAGTCCATGCGCACGGCTGAAACTGACACTGACAGTGAGCTGAAACCACCACACCGGGCAACATTGTGGGTGCGGCGCCCAGTGCGGTAAGGTCTTAAATGTAGGGGCCACCCTTACCGCGTCACCCTGCCCCCCTCCCTCCCACTCCCCCCTCCCAATCCCCCAACCCCCCTTTTCAACGCACTCCCGCCGTCCTCCCAGCTCCCAGGCCCCACAGCGACCCAAGGCTAGCCACGCCCCTAAATAAAGCAACAAAAACGCGTCCCTACACCCTCTCCCCCCCCCGTCTACTCCCCCCTACCGTCTACCCACTACCCTCCCACCCTCCCTCCTTCCCTCGGAACCAACGCCCACGCCAATTACGCAACCTAATGCAATAAGTGCCACGGCACCATTCGCCGCGTCATGCCATCGGTGACCTTGGCCAGCCGGGCCCGGCCTGCACCGCATCTGGCCCCGGCAAGCACCCCGGCTCTCCCGGGCCCGCCACCCCTTTTACCCGACCACCGTCAACCCCCTCCTTCCCTCACTCTCCCCTCTCTCCCCCCTCCTCACTCCGTCTATGCATACCCTCCCTCAACCTCTACGCACACCTCCCTCTCCTCCTCCCTTCCCCCCCCCTCCTCCCCCGTCTCTCCTCTTCTTCCCCCATCCCCTCCTCTCTCCCCTCCTCTCCCTCCCTGTACACACCCCTTCCCCCCTCCCTCCATCCTGCACCGGTCACCCCCCCACTGTCGCACCCCGCCCCTCGTCCCCGGGCCCCCCAGTGGCGACTTTACCCCGCCAGCGACTGGCCGCCGTTGTCAGTAGTCAAGGCAATTTAAATTTAATTCGGTTACGTGGCGTCCGTACCAGCGTCTCCCTGGCCCGGGCGGGCGGTCGTGCGGCCGTGTCCAGCCCGCCGGCGACCAGCGACGACGGGGGGCGACACGCTGCGCTATCGTGGCGCGGCGGTGATTTACCGAACTAGTGATTTACGTCACGGGACCGTAAAGGAGTGGTGGTGTTGGCGGGTGTGTGTCTGTGTGTGTGGACGCCTTCTAATCTAGGCCGCCGTGTGGGGGTGGGGGTGGAGGTGGGGGAGGTGGGGGAGTCGGGCATGCCTGAGTGGCCCCTAATGAGGGCGCTCTCCCCCAAAAAAAACCACAAAAACCCAACACAATCAGCTAACACACACACTCAAATACACCCTAAAAAAAGTGTCTTTGGGTGCTCGGCCCGGTTAAGTACAGACTGTGCCGTGTGGTCCACAATGCATTGCACGCCATTTGCGCTATGTTACGTGTTCTGGACCAAGAGCATTTTACGATGTACCGCACACTACTCAATAATCCATGTAGGCATCTGCATGTAGGTTGAGGGGGGAGGGGGGAGGGGGCAGGGAATATGGGGTCGCACCCAACCAACCCCACCCCTCAACCCCACCCTTAACCCTCACACCCTCATACAGGCGATATATGTACGCAAATATGAAGTGGCAATCTTAAGGCCCTGTCACACTACGACGTTTCTCACCAACGCGCTTCGACGCGTGCCGACGGGTCTGGTTTTTGTTCAAAACGTCGGTACACGTCCGGTACGTTGCCAGCGCGTTGCCGGCGCGTTACCGGCGCGTCGGTACATAGCAACGTGTGAATGGAAACGTCGGCGCGCGTCGGAGCGCGGCGCGGCGCGTCGAGGTTTTGTGCATGCACAAAACTTTGGACGTGCAGCGACGCGCACCAACGGGTTGGAGGGCGCGTTACGGACGCGTTAGCAACACGTTGACACACGTTGGCGGCGCGCCGGCATAACGCTGGCAGACCATTGTTCAACGTCGGTTAACGTTGGCTTTTTTTTCCCCAAAATGCGACCGTTCCGTCGGCGCGTCGGTAACGTCCCATCGACGGGTAGTGGGCGCACTATTGGCGTTGCTCCAGCGTATCTCGGCGCGTTGGACGTGTTGCGGGCATGCCTGGACGCGTTGGCCGCGCAGTGTCGACGCGCTGCGGGCGCGTCCTAACGTGTTGCTGGCGGGTATGTACGCGTTGACACGGTACTAACGCGCCGTCAACGCGCCGCACGCGCCGACAGCGCGCCGACAGCGCGCCGACAACGCGCCGACAACGCGCCGATGGCACGCTGGGAACCCGCTGGTGGGACGTTGACATGTTGTTCTGCGCGCGTCGAAACGCGTTGGCCGCGCGCTTGTAGCACGCTACTAACACGCTGCGCCGCGTCAAACTTTGTCCCAAAGCGCCGAAGAGTTGGACGCGTGCCGACGGGTTGCAAATATTTTGCGCGTTGCCGGCGCGCCGGCGGAAACGTCGTAGTGTGACAGGGCCTTTAGTTGGACAATGGCAGTGTTATGGTGCAGTCACACTACGACGCTTCTCACGGCGACTCGTCAGCGTTGAAAATAAAATCTTGTGCGTCGAGAAACGTCCAACTTTTCGGCGGTTTGGGCAAAAAGATCGGCGTCAGCGCAGCGCATTATGCATGCGCGGCCAACGTGTGTCGACGCGTTGGGGGAAAAAAAAAAAAGTTTGGCGCGAGGTCTTCATCTAACCTTAAATGTTGCTAGGGCGTAAAACAAAAACGCCCCAGTTTGCCGCAATGTGTGAGCATCGACCCTCCCGCGCGCGCGCCGTCTTCCTAGTGTTCCCATAACGTTATTCCGGCGCGTCCAATACATCACGACGCGCGCCTAACGTCCTTACCCATATATTTGCGCGCGCTGCCGGTCGTTTTTTTTTTTTTGACACACTTAAAACCTTGGGCGACCGGCAACGCACGCCGACATTCCGCCGACCATCAACGTCAAGGATAGTGTACCGACGTGTAACGACGCGTGCATAACGCGCCCCCAGCGTGTCTCGATATTTCACCCATTTTCGCCCAAAAACACCACACGTCGCCAGGTCGCCGGCGAGAAGCGTCGTAGTGTGACTGCACCATTAGTCCAAGACGGCAATGCTTTCTGTACTTGGTATTTGTGTCTACTCTTTTTCCCTTTCTATCCCCACCTCTCATTCAATATAGTATAAGAAAGCGACGAGAATCCAAATTTAACAAAGGTTAATTTCATTTTTTATATTTTTTATATTTTTTTATTGAGGCTGTATTTATACTGTCCATAGCATATGTGGGTATTGGTTGTTTTCAATGTGGAGTGTGTGTTGGTGTTGTCTTATCATGGATGTGTGATCTTGTTTACCTTTCTTGTTGTTGTAATTTCTTTTTTTTAATCAGCCTTGTTATTTATTTATTTATTTATTTGCCACTTCAGTTCCTTTCTCATTTTTTTAAAGTATTTTTTAAAATATTAAATTCTGTTTTTAATTCATTGTTTTAAGTTCACATGAGAACATGTACCCCCCCCCCCCCGCCCCCCACCCCATCACTACCCCAACCACCACCACTAACAACATTAAATGAACCACTCATCCTGCGGTGAACATGTGATAATTCTTTTCCTAAATATCTGTTTACAGATCCCAACTAAAATCGCTCTCATTGCGGCTTTTTATTCACTCAGTTTTTCCTCTTCAGTCTTTTGCCCCCAATGTGTTTTTCCCCCTCTCTCCCCCTACTAAATCATGATCATTTGTGGGCATTCATTTATTACAAACGGCTCCTCCAGCAATGCAAGCGGCGGTGTAAGACCACACAATTGAAAATCTGCCATTAGCATCTTCCCCCTCCCCCCCGTTTCCCTCTTAACCTGTTAACCGAGACCGGACGCGGTAGCCGAATCGGTAGAGCGCAGGCCTCCCGTGCTGGAGATCGGGAGTTCGATTCCCGGTCGAGTCAAACCAATGACTTACACAATTGTTACTTTTCGTGTCCGTGGCACTTGGCATGAATAGGAGAGGGAAATGACTGGTTGGCTCAGTGTCAGGATACTGTGACTGAGTGGCATATCAGGTCATGGTGCTGGTTGCATTGTCGCCGAAGGGGGCAGCACTATAAAGTCACCATGAGTGCGCACTGTGACAAGTCGGTGCCCGTGCTGATATGACCTTAAATGTTGACATGACGTAAAACTCCAACAACCAACCAATCTTATCCTGAGAAGAACAGAAACATCAAACTCATTATCTAGTTAAAACTGAACAATCTGTATGATTAGTACTATTAACAGTACCAGTACTAATGACAATACAATAGTACTGGGAGTACTAATAGTAATATTAACAGTACCAGTACTAATGACAACATAATAGTACTATGCGTAATAATAGTACTATTAACAGTACCAGTACTAATGTCAATACAATTGTACTATGAGTATTAATAGTAAAATTAACAGTACCATTACTAATGACAATACAATAGTACTAGGAGGACTACTAGTATTATTAACAGTACCAGCACTAATGACAATACAATAGTACTAGGAGTATTATTAACAGTGCCAGTACTAATGACAATACAGTAGTACTAGGAGTACTACTAGTACTATTAACAATACCAGTACTAATGGCAATACAATAGTACTAGGAATACTATTAACAGTACCAATACTACTGACAATACAGTTGTACTAGGAGTACTACTAGTACTATTATCAGTACCAGTTCTAATGACAATACAGTAGTACTAGGAGTACTACTAGTACTATTAACAATACCAGTACTAATGACACTACAATAGTACTAGGAGTAATATTAACAGTACCAGTACTAATTACAATACAATAGTACTATGAGTACTACTAGTAATATAAACAGTACCGGTACTAATGACAATACAATAGTACTAGGAGTACTACTAGTACTATTAACAGTACCAATACTAATGACAATACAGTAGTACGAGGAGTACTACTACTACTAGTACTATTAACAGTACCAGTACTAATGACAATACAGTAGTACTAGTAGTACTAAAAGTACTATTAACAGTACCAGTACTAATGACAATACAGTAGTACTAGGAGTACTACTAGTACTATTAACAGTACCAGTACTAATGACAATACAATAGTACTAGGAGTGCTACTAGTGGTGCGAATAGGCTGTGTGGCCCCGGGCAGGTAGAAACACTGACCCTGTCATACTTTTGATAGTGTGTTTACGTGTTTGATCAATTTGATCAGCGATCAATGCTATGCGAGAGAGGTCAGAGGTCAGTTGGATCCCATCTTTTGAGGCCCTGGAGGATACCACACACCCATACATACACCACGCATACTCTCACCCACCCACACCCACATACCTACACACCACTCACACACCTCTACACATGCCACACACCACTCACACACACAATACCCCCATGCCCCACATATACCACACACACCACAGACTACCTAAGGCACACACTACTCACGCCACCACCCAACACCCACCCCACACTCACACATATGTGGGTCAGTCGCCCTGGAGATTTGTGGCGCAGTGACCGTGGTTTTTCACTCGCCCTGGATGAAGGGTGCAGTGGGTGTAGGGTGTGGGTATGGGGGAGGGGGGGGGGGGTGGAGGGGAGGTGGAAGACGGATCAAGGTTGAAATCGACATCTAAAACATTTGAAGTTTTCCCCGCCCGCTGCTGCATGCCAGCCCCGGGTCAGTTGGGAGGAGAGCCGCCGTCGGAAGGCGCCACGATGGTGGGTGGTTGGGAGGTGGGTGATGGGTGGTGGGTGGATGTGGAGGGTGGTGGGTGGATGTGGAGAGTGGATGTGGAGGGTGGATGTGGAGGGTGGATGTGTGGGGGAGGGTTTGTGGTGGGTGGGAGGGAGGGAGGATGGTGGTGTGGGAGGGTGGATGTTGATGATGGGTGTGGGTGGAGGGTTTGTTTGGGGTGGGGGGGAGGGAGGATGGTGGGTGGGAGGGAATGGGTTGTGGATGGGTTGATGTGGAGGGTGGTGTGGAGGGGTTTGTTAGTGGGTGGGAGGGAGGGAGGATGGTGGGTGGGGGGGTAGATCTGGAGGATGGTGGGTGGATGTGGAGGGTTTGTGGGATGGAGGATGGTGGGTGGGAGGGTAGATCTGGAGGATGGTGGGTGGATGTGGAGGGTTTGTGGGATGGAGGATGGTGGGTGGGAGGGTAGATCTGGAGGATGGTGGGTGGATGTGGAGGGTTTGTGGGATGGAGGATGGTGGGTGGGAGGGTAGATCTGGAGGATGGTGGGTGGATGTGGAGGGTTTGTTGGTGGATGGGACGGAGGGAGGGAGGATGGTGGGTGGGAGGGTGGATGTGGATGTAGAAGGTAAAACGTACACCAAAATAGATAATACTTTGTGCTTCTTTCTCAGTACACATGTCTGATTATCGTTGTACAGCATTGTTCAGCTTTAGTGCATCCGTCCTAGCAACATCTAAGGTCATATCAGGACGGGTACCGACTTGTGACAGTGCACTCATGGCGACTTTATACTGGTGCTCCAATGGTAAATCAGGCGGCCAGCCCCATGACCTGATACCCTACTCAGTTACATTATCCTGACAGTGAGCTAACCAGTCCTTGCTTTAGCGATGCAGAGCGCCGAGCTAGGAGGTAAAAAGAATCAATTTTGTAAGTCATTTGTTTCAGTCGAAAGGGAATTGAACTCGCTAAAAAGATTATGTGCACATGTACAAACAATCAATACAGCTTAATCACATATATGTGATTATCAGTGGTGCCTGAATCCCAATAAGTTCCAGGTGGAGGTATTGGTGTTAGGTTAAAGAAACATGTAAAGTCCGGTGAAAACACCAAATTTTCAAAACGAAAGCAAGTATTTAGATTTGATTTTACACATTTAAGTTAGAAACTGGCACGCATATTAAACATTTCTAGCCACATAGAAGGGAATACTGAGGCAATGTAATAGACCATGTTACTTGTTAGTGTTACCGCTGAAACCTATGCTGTCAGAGTCCTGGCCTGCTCACCAAAATTAATCTTTCATGCTTGCACTTCAAATAATTCAAAATCTAGCCATTTAAAATAAACGTTATTTTAAACTAAAGTAAGGTAGATAATAACAATCAATTTAACATATTTAACACAGAAAGTGACACTGTCTTGATAACAGGTAACGCCCTGGATGGGGTGTGTGCGATATGGTTTGAGAAGAGACCGTGCTGTTACTGGGGGAGGAGGGTGATGGTGGGTGGGGGTATATCAGACAGGGGGTGGGGAGAGATGGCAGCACAGGTGGGGCAGGTTACAGTTAACACCTGTGTAAACCACCCACCGTGGGGCGGGGGGGGGGGCTCATTACAGCATCGACTGCTCTGGGTGGTGTGTGCGCATGCGTGTGTGTGCGCAGGTATGTGTGTATGTATGTGCGCAGGTATGTGTGTATGTATGTGTGTGGGCCAGGGGAGGCGTGTGCGGCTGTACACTTTATGGCAGGTGGAGATTGTTCCTGCGGACTTCAGATATTATGAGGCATTTTAATGACTGGGAAGCCGGGTGGGGCGCGGTTTCAGTACACTTCATTGGAATGAGAAGGGGGAAGGTGGGGGGAGGAGAGGAGAGGTCGGTTGGAGGAGGGGGAGTGGGTGGGGAGGAGGGGAGGGAGAGGAGGGGGGAGGAGAGGGTGGGGAGGGTAGGGGGAAGGGAACAGGGAAAGAACATGAGCGATGAGAGAGGGGAAATGAGAGAGAGAAGAGGAGAGAGGAGGGAGGAGGGGAGAGAGGAGAGGGGAGATCGAGAGAGGAGGGAGGAGAGGGGGAGAGGATGGAGTAGAAGGAAGAGAAAAGAAAGGAGAAGGGGGAGGGGGGAGAGGAGGGGTCAGATGGGAGAGAGAAGAGAGGGGAGGAAGGAGGGAGGAGGGAGGATAGGGAGGAGGGAGGAGGGAGGAGGGAGGAGGGAGGAGGGAGGGGGGAGGATAGAGAAGAGGGCAGGAATGTGTAATTTTGCCTACATCAATCACCACCCAGTAGAAGACTGTCGTGTTGTGGCTAACAGGGTTAGCTCACCCTTCCTCCAGGGTTACCTCCCGAGGGGCCCACTCTCCCATATAGTATCATCCAGTGTATCCATCCCCATCCAGGGATGTTGGAATGGGGGCGGGAGTGAGGGGAAGTGAGGGGGGGGGGTGAGGATACACCACCGCCACCACCACCACCATCTTCACAGATACCACGACCAGGGCTGGAGGAAAAATTGTTGGCTTACTCCTGGATTCTGATACCAAAAAGCCCAACATGTCAATCATTGCTCAAGGAGGTGCCTAAGCACCAATCTGTGGTCTACACACTCACCCAGCGCCACATAGCATCTTGCCAGGCCTGGCCTGGCCTAGCCTGGCCTGGTATGTGGCCTGTATTGGTCGTGTAAATAAATAACCATTGATATTGTTTAATATGCAGTACACTCCACCTACCTCTGATCTCACTCAACTTACTCACAGGTAACTAACTATCAGATGGTCCACAAGTATATGTATGTGTGTCAGTACATGTATGTCCAGCAGATGGACGACAGTAAATGTATGTCTAACAGACGGTTGACAGAACTTGTATTTCAAACAGACGGTTGACAGTAAATGCATGTCAAACAGACGGTTGACAGAACATGCATTTCAAACAGACGGTTGACAGTAAATATATGTCAAACAGATAGCTGACAGTACATGTATGTCAAACAGATGGCTGACAGTACATGTATGTCAAACAGAAGGCTGAGAGTACATGTATGACAAACAGATGGCTTACAGTACATGTATGTCAAACAGATGGTTGACAGTACATGTATGTCAAACAGATGGTTGACAGTACATGTATGTCAAACAGATGGTTGACAGTACATGTATGTCAAACAGAAGGCTGGGAGTACATGTATGTTAAACAACCAGTTGACAGTACATGTATGTCAAAAGGATGGCTGACAGTACATGTATGTCAAACAGATGGTTGACAGTACATGTATGGCAAACAGATGGTTGACAGTACATGTATGTCAAACAGATGGTTGACAGTACATGTATATCAAACAGAAGGCTGAAAGTACATGTATGTTAAACAACCAGTTGACAGTACATGTATGTCAAAAAGATGGCTGACAGTACATGTATGTCAAACAGATGGATGACAGTACATGTATGTCAAACAGATGGATGTGTGCTAAGCATATGTCACTATCAGCCTGCGGCTTCCCTTCTGCACCTCTGTCCTGATATGACCCTAGATGTTGCTAGGACGTAAAACAACAACAAACAAACAAAGCAAAACCCTTCTGCACCATCAACTGGTTCCTTCTAGTGGAGGCACTCTATTAAATGTACATTATCATGTAGATCCAACATTTGCACAAAGGTGAACTAACTCACCTACCTCTCCAATGGTAACATTTACAAAAAACTAACATATTCATCTGGAGGAATTTAAAAAGAAATTAAAAACCATGTGATAATGAAACTCTACCGGACGCGGTGGCCGAATCGGTAGAGCGCAGCTTTCCCGTGCGGGAGGTCGGGAGTTCGAACCCTGGGCCCGTATGCATGACGCAGTGTTAGCTTACACTCGGTGTGTTTACATACTGAGTTTTCGCCGCTAACCTAGAAATCCCCACCAAAACCAGTTTTGGCTCGCTAACACCGCATCATGAATATGGGCCCTGGTCGAGTCAAACCAATGACTGATCAAATTGATACTTGTCGCTTCCTAGTCAGGCGTTCAGCATTATTAGGATAGGGCAAGGACTTGTTATCTCAGTGTCAGGATAGTGTGACTGAGTGGGATTTCAGGTCATGGTGCCGGTGGCCTGGTCTCCCAGTGGGGCTGCACTATGAAGTCGCCATGAGTGCACACTGTCACAAGTCGGTACCCATCCTGATATGACCTTAGATTTTGCCAGGACGTGAAACCGCAACAAACAATATGATAATGCAACTTTAATTTTAAAGCCGCACAGTCCGAGAACTGATACTGAAGAACATTTTCTAAAACTGAAACATTTAATAGACTTGATCTTATCATTTATGTTTCCAATTGGATTACTTATATAAGCATGTCTTGCTATATCGAAGGCAATAAGACAAATAATACAAAGTCACTCTTTATGTATATAAAACAACAACTATTAATGTTAGTGCTGTATTTTGAAGTGCATGTCCACGGTGTCAGTTTAAATATCTCCGAACTTAGACAGCATAACAAAAGTTACATCAAGCTAAAAATAAAGCAGATCATAATCCCTCAACTCGATATATTTATCTCAAAATACGGCAGAAATATCTTTGCTATGGCGACTTTAAACCCAAAGTACAGAGAGAAAATACACAGGTACAGTAACACCTCTCTAACCGACCACCTCCACAGATCAACCACTCCCCTATACCGATCGCTTTATTTGGGGTCCAAACGATCGCCCATACAATACCATTGTAATGGCAAAAACCTCCCCTAACCAACCACCTCCCTAAACGGACCATTTACAGTCGGTCCCATGGTCGGCCAATTTAGAGAGGTTTTATTGTATTATCAAAAACATGAGCTCGGTTCTCATAACGCACCGACTGTCGGAATGTGAGTGGCACTTAGCTGGACGGTAACTATGACGATATCTCACGTCCCTCAACACGCCACCCACCCCCACACATCCACACCCACACCCGCCCCCACACGGCGGCCCAGAGGGGACTCTCATCTCAGAGGTACCAGTCCTGAAACTGACTCTGTCTGACTCGGCGCCAAGACATGACGGCTATGTTATGTGTGTGTTGTGGTTGGAACCAGAATTCAACTTGGAAGTTGGAGGCCCTGGTGAGTTCCCCCACATCCACACGCCGCCAACACCCACACCAGATGTTGATAGGTCCCCCTCCACATGCCCTCCTTAGTAATCTTACCCAGCGTGTGAGAAGGTAGCTCCCCCCCCCCCCACGCTCTCCCCAAAAAACAACAACAACAAAACTAACAAAAATGGTGTGGGGTTGGGGGGGGGGGAGAAAAAGGGTGGGGGAGAGGTTGGGGATGGGGGAAAGTGGGGTGAGGGAGGTGGAGTTATAGCAACAACAAAAATTACATATAAGAAAAAGAAATCGGAGGTGGGGAAGTGACGGGAGTGGGTGGGTGGGTGGTTGTAGGTGAGTGGGTGGGGGTAGGTTGGGGTGGAGCTAGTCACTGAAGAAAAATGCAAACACGCCTATTAAAAACAGTTGCGCTGCAAGGCGATGCTCAGAGTAGCCAGCCGGGGGAAGAGGCTAAGAGATGTGTGTGGGTGTGTAGGGGGATGGAGAGGGGGAGGGGGAGGGGGCACTGGTGAGTTAGGTGGTGTGTTTATTGTGGGTACTACATGTATCAAATAGTCTCAGCTCACGAGTGGAAATAGCTCGCCATGCTATCTGAGAGAGGTGGCAGTGTGGGTGGGTGGTGGTGGTGGTATGTGTGTAGGTGTGGTGATGTGGCTGTGGTGGCGTGGTTGTGGTGGTGTGGCGGTATGGACGGTGTGGTGGTGTGGGTGGGTGGTGTCTGGATTAGGTGTTGTATGTGGTGTGATGGTAACATGGTGTGGTGGTGTGGACATGTGTCAGTATGGATGGTGTGTGGTGGTGTGGGTGTATGATGGTGTATTGGTATGTGGCGTGTGTGGTATGTGTGATGGTATGTGGTGTGTGTGATGGTCTGTGGTGTGGTGGCATGATGGGGTAGTGGTGTAGGTGTGTGGTGGCTTGGTGGTGTGATAGTGTGGTGGTATAGGTGTGTGGTGGTGTAGGTGTGGAAGTAGTGATGTAGTAGGGTGTGGGTGTGATGTAGTATGTGGTGGTTGTGGTGGTATGGGTTGTGGGTTGTATGTGTGGGTGTAGTAATAGTATGTGGTGGTTGTGGTGGTATGGGTTGTGGGATGTAGGTGTAATATGTGGTTGTTGTGGGTTGTAGGTGTGGGTGTATTATGTGGTGGTATGGTTTGTGGGTTGTAGGTGTGGGTGTAGTATGTGGTGGCTGTGGTGGTATGGGTTGTGGGTTGTATGTGTGGGTGTAGTATCTGGTGGCGGTGGTGGAATGGGTTGTGGGTTGTAGGTGTGGGTGAGGTATGTGGTTGTTGTGGGTTGTAGGTATGGGTGTAGTACATGGTTGTTGTGGGTTGTAGGTGTGGGTGTATTATGTGGTGGCATGGGTTGTGGTTTGTAGGTGTATGTGTAGTATGTGGTGTCTGTGGTGGTATGGGTTGTGGGTTGTATGTGTGGGTCTAGTAATAGTATGTGGTGGTTGTGGTGGTATGGGTTGTGGGTTGTAGGTGTAATATGTGGTTGTTGTGGGTTGTAGGTGTGGGTGTATTATCTGGTGGTATGGTTTGTGGTTTGTAGGTGTGGGTGTAGTATGTGGTGGCTGTGGTGGTATGGGTTGTGGGTTGTAGGTATGGGTGAGGTATGTGGTTGTTGTGGGTTGTAGGTATGGGTGTAGTACGTGGTTGTTGTGGGTTGTAGGTGTGGGTGTATTATGTGGTGGCATGGGTTGTGGTTTGTAGGTGTATGTGTAGTATGTGGTGTCTGTGGTGGTATGGGTTGTGGGTTGTATGTGTGGGTGTAGTAATAGTATGTGGTGGTTGTGGTGGTATGGGTTGTGGGTTGTAGGTGTAATATGTGGTTGTTGTGGGTTGTAGGTGTGGGTGTATTATGTGGTGGCATGGGTTGTGGTTTGTAGGTGTGGGTGTAGTACGTGGTTGTTGTGGGTTGTAGGTATGGGTGTATTATGTGGTGGTATGGGTTGTGGGTTGTATGTGTGGGTTGTATGTGTGGGTGTAGAATATGGTGGTTGTGGTGGTATGGGTTGTGGGTTGTAGGTGTGGGTGTAGTATCTGGTGGCGGTGGTGGAATGGGTTGTGGTTTGTAGGTGTGCGTGTACTATGTGGTGGTTGTGGTGGTATGGGTTGTGGGTTGTATGTGTGGGTTGTATGTGTGGGTGTAGAAAATAGTGGTTGTGGTGGTATGGGTTGTGGGTTGTAGGTGTGGGTGTAGTATGTGGTGGCTGTGGTGGTATGGGTTGTGGTTTGTAGGTGTATGTGTGGTATGTGGTGGCTGGGGTGGGAAGGGTTGTGGGTTGTACTACTTGTAGGTGTGGGTGTGCGTGTGAGATGGGAGGGGAGTTGAAATAGATCTGGTGTGTTTACCGGCCTAGTTCTGCGTGATAGCTGATGGTGGTGATTTTGGTATTTGGTGATGGTGATGTGGTGGTGGGTTGTTTTGATTGATTGATTGATTGGTGGTTGATTTACGCCGTGTCGGCAGCATATGCCATATTCACGGCGAGAAATGTTACATTTTGGTCAAACCATTGTGGTGGTGGTGATAATAACAACAATACCATATCGCCCGTTCATGTATAATATATCGGCCAGCGATAGTCTGGGTTTGAGGGGGGCTGCTAAACTCAAGAGACCCGCCACGACCCACACGATCATCTCCACCACACACCACCACCCCTACCCACATCTGCACCACCCACCACCTCCCACACCACCACCACCCTGAGCTGGGAGCCCCTTCATGATGGGCTGTGGTCTGAGTGTTGGCACCCACAACGAGGGTCATAAACCACAAACACCCGCAGCCCGGCACTAAGTGGGGGTAGCCCGGGCTGGTGGGGGTGGTCGTGGTGGTGTGGGTGGTGGTGGTGTGGGAGTGTTCGTTGGATGGGTGCGTTTGTTGGGAGTTTTGGGGTTTGGGAGTTTGGGAGCTTTGGAGTTTTAGAGTTTTAGAGTTTTAGAGGTTTAGAGTTTTAGAGTTTTAGAGTTTTAGAGTTTTTGAGTTTTAGAGTTTTAGAGTTTTAGAGTTTTAGAGTTTTAGAGTTTTAGAGTTTTAGAGTTTTAGAGTTTTAGAGTTTTTGAGTTTTGGAAGTTTGGGAGTTTGGGAGTTTGATAGTTTGAGAGTTTGGAAGCTTGGATTTTGCGGCTTTTGGGAGTTTGGGAGTTTGAGAGTTTGAGAGTTTGGAAGCTTGGATTTTGGGGCGTTTGGGAGTTTGGGAGTTTGGGAGTTGAGGAGTACGGCTGGTGTGGTGCTGTCTGGGTTGGGATTGGGAAGTTTGGGAGATGGGGACTTGGGAAGATGTCGAATTGGGGGAGGAGAGGATGATAACTAGGGAGTTTGGGAGGCTGTGTTTGGACACTGGTGGAAGGTGAATGGGGAGGACTGGTTAACATGTGTGTGGGGGTGGGGGTGTGGTATTACGACCATGTGTATGGGTGTGTTGGAGCGGAGGTATGTTGAGTGCTTACACCATGGAGAGTGAGGAAGGGAAGCAGGGAGGTAAGGTGTGTGTGGGGGGGGGGGGGGGGGGGCATGGCTATCAGAAGTGACTCCCCTCAAACCCATCATCGTCCTGATTCGGGCTTTTCAAGACCCAACATGAGACGAGTGACACACAATAAGATGGGGGCGGGGGCACGCTCACTCATTTATTAGTGTGACTGTGAGGCGGGGGGGGGGGGCACTCACTCATTTTTGTTGGGGTGGGGTGGCACTCACATGTATTTGTGCCACCCACAATGAGTGAGTGCCCCCCCCCCGGTGGGGGGACACTCACTCATTTATTGATGGGTAGATAACATCGAGGCCTCAGTCCTCGTTCTGAACTTTGGCTCGTTGAATATGGGCTTCACACCGTTGACCTGTTGTGTCCCTGTGTCTCGGCTGGGTGGAAGGGGGAGAGGGGGTGGGGGGTGGGGGGTAGTGGGAGAGTGGGTGGAATGTGTGGGGGATGCGCCCAATGTTTTTTTTATGTATGTGTCATTTATAACCGCTTTGCAACAAACCTCCTTTTCAACATTTAATTACATTTCAGTCGTGTTGACCGATGGGTATATATCTCTGCATAGCTTTTGGCACTGAAAGAAAAGATATATGTAAAAAGCAACCATTTTTTTTTAAACAGAGAAAGAAAAGTATGAGAATGAATTTTGACAAGAGAACACAGACAGCTTTGAAATGGAACCATTTAAGTTCCTGTTGTAGTCTTCAATTTGGTGTAAGTATAATTTTAATGTTGACCTCTTTTGAGTGAACTAACATTGGACGGGGTTTTCTTTGAGAGGAGGGAAGGGTGGTCAGTTAACGCCTCGTTCATCGTACACATATCATCTTTCATGGTGTCACTTTCACATCAGATCCTGAAAAGCAGTCTGCGTCTAGCTATCGCTATAGATCCGCGCGCGAGTACACGATATACGTGGTACGCATTCTCTCTATGAGTGCGATAACCGTACAGTACTAAGAAGTCAGCCGACAATCTTCGGAGTACTTATGGGGCCACCCGATATTTTACAGTACCTGATCGCATGTTTTTCAAGTCGGGCTTTAGTAACCTTCGAGTATCTCGCGAGACCGTATGAGAAAGTATCTCATAAAACTATTGCGAGGGAAAGACTCGCTTTTCGTTTGGAGAGGGGGAGATGGGTTGGGGAGAGGATGGAGGGGTGGGGAGAGGTGAGGAGCGGGAGGGCAGAGAGCGGGGAGGGTCGGTGAGAGGGGAGCGGCGGAAAGTCGTGTCGCCGGCCAGCATCCACGAGTTATGCAATGAGAGGAGTCAATGTACTGAAGATGAACATGGCTCTCGTGTGCTCACGCTACTGAGGTGCGCTCGGAGGCTATTGAAGAAAGACGTCGCTCGACGCGAGCAGATACTGCATCTCGATTGATAGCGAATGGGAAAGAGACACAGAGTAGGAGAGGCGAAATGGGGGTTTGGGGCGTTATACAGACAAGAGAGCCGCTCTCCGAGGCTACTCAGATCGAGAGCACACGTTAGCGTGAGAAAAGATACATTAGCCTTGAGAAAGGGTTGGAATAATGGATCTTTGGGGGTAGGGGTGAGTAGCAGATATTGGAGGCGGGAAGAGCGGGCGAGGAGAGGAAGTGATATAGACTTATTAGCATTTGGAGGAACTGAGAATGACTCTCACAAAAAGAAGAATAAGTAGGCGTGGCAATGAGTCTTTCGGCTACAAAGGGACCGTATAGACGAAATACATGATGATTAGCATTTCTTCAGACCGTAACGACAACACATGTGAAACAACAAGTTACTATCGTGGAGGGTGAGGTCAAGTAGTGTGGAGCTCGGGTCTGCCCGGGCAAAAAAATCTCACCAACTGGAACGATGGAGACCCTGCTCTGAGTAATCCATCCCCGCATCCACTATCAACTAACTTTAGAGAGGTTGAATGGAGGGAGGGAGGTGGAGGCGGGGTCTCCCGGGGCAAAATCACCAACTGGAAACAGTGAAGCCTCCACTATTACATAACTAGCAGGGGCTGGGTGCTGAGAGGGCTTGTCAAAGCCACTGCGGGGGTCCAACTAACATGACACGGGTTTCCAGCCAATATCAGCCACTCAACCCCCCCACACACACATCCGCTCCGCGCACCGCACACCGCCACCCCCAACCTGCCTCCGAGCCGCAAATGAATTTATCCAATGATTATAGCTCAGGGGAAGGTAATGGGAAACTTTGAAAAAACGGGGGGAAATGGAAAGGAGTGAACTAAAATCCCATTTGGCCACTTTGAGTTTGAGCGCGTACCTCCCCCCCCCCCCCAACTTCACCATACCACCACCACCCCCCCTCCCCGCCTTACACACTAGGTTCTGATGGACTCTCTCTCATATTGCTGCTATCTCGCGAATTCAGTAGCAGCGCGTAGAATAATTCCAAGCTAGCTATTTACAAATGATTCCATTTTAAATGAATACGTTGGTTGGTTGTTGGAGTTTTACGTCATGGCAACATGTATGGTCATATTAGGACGGGTACCGACTTGTGACAGGGCACACTCATGGTGACTTTATAGCGTGTGCACCACTGGGAGGTCAGACCACCAGCACCATGACCTGATATCACACTCAGTCACATTATCCTGGCACTGAGCCAACCAGTCCTTGCCCTATCCTAATAATGCAGAGTGCCAGGCTAGGAAGCGACAAGTATAAATTTGTATGTGATTGATTTGACTCGACCAGGGTTTGAACCCGTGGTAAGAAAAATGTGCCCAATCAGACAAATGTATTCTATGCCTGCTCGGCAAATGATATCGGCGTAGTAAGTGTGTGTGTGTGGGTGAGTGGGTGGAGTCAATGTGTGTGTGTGTGGGGGGGGGGGGGGGGTGGGTTGTCGCAGATTCCATGACTGCGCATTTGCTGAACTCTCAATATCATTAATCTGCGACCGGAAACGACACAAGAACAATGTCTGCCTGCAGTCGCCGGGAATCGTAGCGCCCTTGTGGAACTCTCCACAGATGAAGGCCCGAAAAGAAGCGCGCGAACACCCGCACCCCCCCCCCCGACCGCGCCGGGTGATCACGTGATTGCGGAATGGCAGCCTCGGATGTGACGTCAAACTGGCGGGTTATATAAACGCTGATAAATGAAGCTCCCGGTAGGCGTGACAGTTCAGATGGGAGGTTGGGTGGGGTGGGGTTGGGTGTGAGGTTGGAGGGGTGTGTGTCTTAATATAAATAATACATGTGAATACTAACTGTAAATACTAACTAAATACTAACTGTAAATAGTAACTGTAAATATCAACTGTAAAAAAGCAACTGTAAATAGCAACTGTAAATAATAAATGTAAATAGTGTGTGTAAATATTAAGTGTAAATATTAAGTGTAGATATTAAGTGTATATATTAATTGTATATATTAAGTGTATATAATAATTGTATATATTAAGTGTAGATATTAAATGTAAATATTAAATGTAGATATTAAATGTAGATATTAAATGTATATACTAATGTATATATTAAATGTATATATTAAATGTATAGATCAAACCTAGATATCAAAAGTAGATATTAAGCCTAGATATTAAACCTATATATTAAACGTAGATATTAAATGTAAGTATTAAATGTAAATATTAAATGTAAGTATTAAATGTAAATAGTAAATGAAAATAGTAAATGAAAATAGTAAATGCAAATGATGAATGAAAAATGTAAATTGCATCAATAAATAGTTAGTAAATAAATGCAAAATATGAATGCAAAAATAAATGTTAAAATAAATGTAGAAAATAAATATGAATAATAAATGTAAATAACAAAAGATACATAACATGAAAATAGTAATTCAAAATAGTACATGTAAATTGAGTCACCCATACCCAATCCAAACTAATTACTTAAAAGTGTATATATGGCGCTACCTCAGTGGACACTCGGCTTTCCTAGGATAGCATGAGGAGCACTGGAACAAGGATCAGCACTTGTCTCGACATTTGAATTTCCCCAATTTCATCAAGGAATGTGAAAAACAAAATCTACATACTAAATGCAAATAGTGAATGTAAATAGTAAATATAGATAGCCAATTGGATAACTGCACCGTCATGGTACAACTGGTATCAGTAAGCGATGCCCAATCCTTTTTTATTTACTGAGCACACGACCATATCACATTATCAGTATATATTAGGTGGATATATAGCATCAAATCTACCTGAGCCTTTTGGCCTTAAAAAGTTGATGCTGTGCAACTTGAACCTTGGCGTCCATATTTACCTGACGAGGAATGTTTCTTCAAGCATGGTAAGATGCGTGAGAGCGGGTAGGGGTGGGGAGGGGGGGGGGGTCAGTAATATTGATTCCCCTCATATGTTCCCTTCATCTGGCAAGGACATTAGGCCCCCTTTCATGTAGTCTATGTCACGGTGGACACGTTGTGTTTGAGTGGTACATGCTTTCTAAAGAAACGCAAGGTGCATGTGTCATCAATATCGTGCTGCCAACCCGTTAGGGCAGTGAATGAGTGAGCGGGTGAGTGGGTGAGTGAGTGGGTGAGTGTATGTGTGTGGGTGAATGGGTGTGTGGGTTAGTGTGAGTGAGTGTGTGAGTGAGTGTGTGAATGAGTGTGTGTGTGGGTGAGTGAGTGTGTGGGTGAGTGAGTGTGTGAGTGAGTGTTCAGTGGGTGTGTGAGTGAGTGTGAGAGTGGGTGTGTGAGTGGGTGGGTGTGTGACTGGGTAGGTGAGTGTGTCAGTGGGTGTGTCAGTGAGTGTGAGTGAGTGTGTGGGTGAGCGTGTGGGTGTGTCAGTGGGTAGATGAGTGAGTGTGTGAGTGGGTTGGTGAGTGTGAGTGGGTGTGGGGGCGAGTGAGAGTGTGAGTGGGTGTGTGGGTGAGTGTGTGGGGGGGCGGGGGGGGGGCATGGCTATCAGAAGTGACTCCCCTCAAACCCATCATCGTCCTGATTCGGGCTTTTCAAGACCCAACATGAGACGAGTGACACACAATAAGATGGGGGGGGGGCACGCTCACTCATTTATTAGTGTGACTGTGAGGTGGGGGGGGGGCACTCACTCATTTTTTGTTGGGTGGGGTGGGGGTGGTGAGTGGTTGGGTGAGTGTGAGTTTGTGTGAGTGTGTGGGTGTGTGAGTGAATGGGTGAGTGAGTGAGTGAGTGAGGGAGTGGAGGCTATCATTTAGTGAGATGGCGCTTAAGCTAAGATTCCTTACACGCGGTATGCGGCATGCGGTATCCGAATGCGAATGCGGCAAAAAATTGAAACGCCTTGAAGTCAATGGGCTACAACCCTTACACGTGGTATGCGAATGCGAATGCGAATGCGAATGCGACAACTCGATGGGTCCCTGTAGCGATCGGTGCGGCATGCGGTATGCGGCACGCAGGGTGTGAATATAAACCTGAGTCTGATGTGTCCATTAGTTTAACACTAGGAGAGGTGACTGAGCATTCCGGAACGGTCTCACACAGGGGTGCTGAGGGGAAACATCTGGTAGTGGTGGTGGTGGGGGTTCGGGTTGGTAAAAATGGTACCAGAGCCACAAAAAATGAATACTTATCTATAATTTGGTAATTATGAAGGTAGGAACCTCCATGTGACGTACCAAGAGTTACATAGATATACATGCCATATTAGGCCATCTACAGTGCAGTATGGAGTATACTTGTTTATTTTTATTTTTTAAATATAGCCAGTTGTGTGCCGCATGCCGCATAGAAGGAATCTTCCCATTCGCATACCGCATGCCGCATACCGCGTAGAAGGAATCTCAGCTTAAGGAAGAAGGTGAGTGAGTAAGTGACTGATGGAGGGAATGAGTTGGGGAGTGAGTGAATATGTAAGTGAACGACTTGGTGAATAAGAGTGACTCAGTGAGTGAGGCAGTTGGTGAGTGACTGACTCAGGGACTGAGTCGACTAGTGAAACAGTTGGCGAGTCACTCAGTGATTGAGTGAGTAACTGCGAGCGCGACAGTTGGTGAGTGAGTGACTCCCTGACTCACTGTGTGGCTCTGGGAGTAATGACTCAGACTTGCTGAGTGAGTGATTGAGTGAGAGAGAGTTGCTAAGTTACTGATGCATGTATAGAGGCCAAACACGCTAACATTGCTTTTCTTTAGCCAATCCTCCCCCTTCCTCCCCCTTCCTTCCCCCTCCCCTCCCCCTCCCCCCCCCCCCCCCATCCACCTACCCACCTACTCACTCACCCACCCACCACCCACCTCACCTGGCCGCCTGACACGCCATGTCACGAGGCACGGCCACTGGTCGCCGTCCGTAAGTCGTGTCAGGGAGGGAGGGTGGGGGAGGGTGGGGAGGGGAAGGGAAGTCGGTGGAAGCTTCCTAGAAGACAACAGGTACACGAGGGGTGGTGCATCGACCGGTGTACCGCACGGCAACTCACGGGTGAGGCAAGGAGACAAGGCAAGGCAAGGTAAAGCAAGCCAAGGGCAAGCTACAGCAAAGCCATGCACAACCAAGCCAAGCCATGGCCAATCCACAGCCAAGCCAAGGCAAGCCACAGCCAAGCCAATCCAAGCCAAGCCAAGGCAAGCCAAGGGCAAGCTACGGCCCAAGCCAAGGGCAAGCTACAACCAATCCAAGCCACAGCCAAGGGCAATTCACAGCCAGGCCAAGCCAAGCCAATGCAAGCCAAGGCAAGCCAATCCAAGGGCAAGCTACAGCCAGCCACAGCCAACCCAAGCCAAGGGCAAGCCACAAACAAGCCAAGCCACAGCCAAGCAGGAGTTTCCATATACTTATACTTTCCAGCTTTTTCGCTACCGGAGTCCCCCCCCCCCCGCCTCCCCGACCCCCCCCCCCCCCCCCCCGCCGCTCACTCCAGGCCCCACTCTCCCATGGAGATGAAAGCACCGGACAGCAAGGCCACTTCCTTCCGACCCCTGATGGCCCCTAGCGGACTGTGGCGGAACAACCGGAACTACTGACAGACCCGTGCAGTCTGAACCGGAACCGGAACCGGAACCGGTAGCAAGGCAAACCAAAATGGCGTGTCGCATGGTTCCATTGAAAACATGCCATCAAATATATTTGTGTTATTATACCTTTTCTTATAATATACACAGAGAGATTCCGGCGAACAGTGAGTTGATCAAATATTTATTTAAATGTGTAAATATTATCAACTATATATATATATATACACATATATATATGTATACATACATTAATCCATATATTTGGATGATATAATGCACAATATATTACGCATATATATACAATAAAACTTCTCTAAATCGACTGACCGTGGGACCGACTTTAGCTGGTCCATTTCAGGAGTTGGTCGGTTTAGAGAGTTATAATATCCTTACAATGTATTGTTGGGACCCAAATAAAGCGATCGATATAGGAGAGTGGTCGATCTGCGGATGGGTTGGTATAGAGAGGTTTTACTATATGTATAATATATATACATGACTCTAGATTGCTTACATTATATAATGGATATACTACAAACTACATAAATAATATATATACATGATATAACGCGAACAGCTTCTGTGTTTGTATTCTCTGAGTAGTGACTTCAAAATCCCAGTATCAGTCAGAACATTTTTTTTTTAAACACAAAAAAACAAGTGCACTCCGCCACACATTCCCTCCCCCCTCAAACCTAAAGATCAGCGACCTCATGCGCACCCTAGCGGGCTTTGCCGAGGCACGCTCCGGTGGCGCATGTCACGTGACTCTGACGTCATCAACATGGCGGACGAGCATGCGCTCCGGCGGAGGTGGGCGGCGTCGGTCGATGCGGTCTTTGTGGGAGGGTTGTCATCGTTATGCCTCAATTTCCCACCAGGAGGCGGACACCAGAACTAGCGCTAAGCGCGCAAAGTAGCGCGTCCCCACGCGCATGCGCGCCAAATCCGGGGCGGTCTCCCGGAGTGGCGCTGGTTGTCACGTGGTATGTGACAGGCAGTCTGCAGCGCGAACTTGATTGGTTGTTGGGGAGTTTTACGTCCTGGCAACATCTAAGGTCATATCATTATCAGGACGGGTACTGACTTGGGACAGTGCACACTCAAGGTAACTTGATAGAGCTGCCCCCCTGGGAGACCAGGCCATCAGCACCATGACCAGATATCCCACTCAGTCACATTATCCTGACACGGAGCTAACCAGTCCATGCTCTATCTTAATAATGCCGGGTGCCTGGATAGGAGGCGACAAGTATCAATTTGATTTAATTATGACCATAGAAGTTCCCAGGAAGGAACACCCCAACAAACACTGCTATTATCATTATCACCAACGTCGTCATTATCGGTGTCATCATCATTGTCAACATCATTATCATTGTCATTATCGTAATCATTATCATTGTTATTCAATACTTGCCTCCAAAATGCATCTAGAGCCCACCTGGTTAGTCAGACCCTTTAATGACTACTGCAGTAATTACTAGCAAAGCCCTGAGCTTCTGCCCCCCCCCCCCGCATTCTCCCTTATCCTCCTGTGGGTTGTGCACCCCCCAACCCCACCCACCCCTATGGGCCCCTCCCCTGCCACCACCCTTAACCATCATGAACAAACCATCAACACACCTACACAACTATCAACCTATTTAAACACATTGAACATTATATAAGACAGACAAAATGTCTTGTCAACTATAAACTTACCATGTTTTATAACAGAAAAAATGTAACCCTCAATGATGGTTTGAGTTGACCTGAGTGTACACTTTCCACTCGGTGCTGCTCCCCATTTTTGCAAGAACTACAGTGACTGGTGCTCTACATTATACAGCAGGAGCCACCCCCTTAATTCTACAGGATCGGTGCTGTAACTATTACAGCACTGACCAAACTTAGATTATTTAGACTGTCAATTATAATAGTAAGATGGCCAGAAGACCAGTGCTCCGGGGCTGACAGATGTCATATTCAGATGAATAAATACTTTACCCCCAAAATAAGAAGAAATATCACTGTCAATGTGTCATTATCATTGTCAATCACTACCATTACTCTCATCACTATTCTCATCATATTCCTATCATTATTCTCATTGCTATTCTCACCATCACTATCATCATCATTGCCCTCATCAGTATCATCAGAAGCATAATCCTTATTGACAATGGCCGTGTCTGCTAACCCCCGCCCCCCCCCCCCCCCACACACACACACTCATTCTAACGTATGTCACTGTCACTAGTGTCACTCTCACTGTGTCAGCCATCATGACGAAGTCATTCGTCCGCAGCTATCGGACATGATGAAGGCAGCGCCACCAGCACCACCACCCGCACCACCACCACCACCATCATCAGGAGCAGCTCGCCACAAAACACGGCGAGCAGTTCACACCTCGGAGCATCGAGCAGCTCACGGCCAGACTGCAGCGCCAGACGAGAGTGGCGGCCATTAAATAACCATTACATCCACGGAGGACGGCCCCGCCACGCCACACCCGCACACGGCAGCGCGGTGTGTGAGTGTGTGTGAGTGTCTGAGAGTGTGTGTGGGTGTATGTTTCTGTGTGAGTGTATGTGTGAGTGTTTGTGTGTGGATGTGTGTGAGTGTGTGTGCGTCTGTGTAAGGGTGTGTGTGAGTGTGTGTATGTGTGCGTGTGTGTGAGTGTGTGTGTGAGTGTTTGTGTGTGGATGTGTGTGTGAGTGTGTGTGCGTCTGTGTAAGGGTGTGTGTGAGTGTGTAAGTGTGTGTATGTGTGCGTGTGTGTGAGTGTGTGTGTGAGTGTTTATGTGTATGCGTCTGTGTGTGTGATTGTGTGTGTTGGGAAGGACTGGAGGGGGAGGGGGATGGGGAAGCGGGAGATTCGATCCGACCCATTTTTGTTGGGTTGTGGAACCGTCAAATGTGTGGGGCGTGGGGAGGAAGGGATTGGTGTGGGGTGTGGTGGTGTGGATAGAATGGGGGTGATGGCGGGGGGGGGGGGGCTGAGGGGAGGAGGGATTCGATCCGACCCATATTGGTTGGATTTGGAGCTGTCATGTGGTCTCCTCCTCCTCCTCCTTTCTTGCTGTCTCTCTACTTGTATCTGTATCTCTCTGGCTCTCGCTCTCCATCTGTGTCTACCTCTCCCTCTGTCTCTCTCACTTAGGTTTGGGCTTGGGCTTGGGCCTGAGCTGGGGTTGGGGCTGGAGCTGGCGTTGGGGCTGGGGAGTTTCTGTGGCTGTGGATGTGGCTGTGGTTGTGGCTGTGTCTGTGGCTGTGGCTGGAGCTTGGGCTTGGACTTGGACTTAGGATTGGGCTTGGGCTTGGACTTGGGATTGGGTTTGGGCTTGGGCATGGCTATGTTTATCTGGCTCTGCTGTGTAGTGCTGAACTTCTCTGTGTTTGTCTGGACACTGCTTGTCTGTGCTTGTGCTGTGAAGGACTGTGTTGTGCTGTGCTGTGCTGTGCTGTGCCAGGTGCGTGGCCTAATAAATCAGCCTAAGTGGACTTCTTTCTTGGCGCCCTGCCTCCCCAGTATACTCAACAGAAACTCATAATCATAGTCTGTTGGGCGTTTGTCAATTACGCACGCGTACATTCTGCCCGGGAAGAATCCCAGCTCGGCACAGCACCCCACACACACACACTCCCACACACACACACTGCCTACACACCTAATGGCCGCCGTCCCCAGTGATCGGTGTGCGCATGTCTGTGTGTGTATGTCTGAGTGAGTAACGGAATGTGTCAGTGTAAGTGAGTGAGTGAGTGAGTGAGAGTGTGAGAGAGTGTGTATATGAATGTGTGTATCTGAATGAGTGCATGTGAGAGTGTGTCAGTGAGTGAGTGTGTGTGAGTGCGTGTGTGTAAGTGAGGGAGCGTGTGTCAATATGTGAGGATGTGTATGTATGGATGGGTGTATGTGAGCGCGTGTGTGAGTGAATGTGAGGAGTGGGTTGAGGGAGTGTGTGTGAGTGTACACGCATGAAATTGAAAGTATGTGTATGTGAGTGTGTGCGTGCGTGCGCATGTCTGTGTGTGTGAGTGCATATGTGAGTGTGTGTGAGTGAATGTATATGTGTGAGGACATGGTCTCGCGTATGTTTGTGGGCATGTCTGTGTCAGTGAGTGCCTGTATGAGTGTGTGTAGGTGTGTGTGGACATGGCCTTGTAGTTGTAAGTTGTATCTGGCTGCACTGACACCACACAGTAAACCACAATCTGGAGGCCTCCATCACTCCCACCCACTCCCCACCGCCACCTCCACCCCCACGCCCACCCCCCTAGCCGCCCGCAGCCGCTGTCATAAATTCATCAGGCGGACAGCGGACTCTACACAAAACAACAAAACACATCACAACCCACACACACGCACACACACCAACCCCAAGACCAGTGGGCAGTCAGACTCTCACACAACACATCAGTTACACTTGGATCCAAACAGCCCCATCCTACAACCCAACGCAACCCAACACAACCCTCTCCGATCCTTACACACACACACAAAACACCCAAAACCACCAGCTCATAACTGCTCAAAAGAGCTGCTCGCCGGACGACAGGGAGCCCTCAGCGCCTGCTTTTATTAACGAGACAGTGGAGGATGCTTCCAGTGCTGGGCTATCGGAGTTGGGTTCTTCTCCTTTAACAACAAAAATCATTTTCGTGGGATTGCTTTTTTGTGTGTGTTTTTGTCTGCTTTTTTTAAGGGGCTTTTTTTTACAAAAATGGCTCTTCAGATTTAAATAAAAATCGGCCGCCAAGGACAAGTGATTAGGATATTTTTGGTGCAATCGATTTGATTGTTCCATGTCTGGTTGTGGGTGTGGGTGTGGGAGTGGGTGTGGGGTGAAGGTGTGCCGTCTGGTGGTGAGTGTGGAAAGTGTCCAAGTAGCAGGTGTGGAGAATAGAGGAAGTGTGGAAGCTTCAGTGGGTGGCGTGAGAGAGGAATGGGTAGGCCTAGCTGTCTCCCATTGGGGCAGCACTATAAAGACACCATGAGCGCGCGCTGCCCCAAGTCGGTAGCCGTCCTGATGTGAAAACATAGATGTTGCTAGGATATAAAACCAACAATAAAAACAACATGCACGCAAACTGTTTCTAGCTGAATTCAGAAAGAACCAACAGGCAAACTGTTTCTAGTTGAATTTGGAAACAACTAACAGGCAAACTGTTTCTAGTTGAATTCGGAAACAACTAACAGGCCAACTATTTCTAGTTGAATTCAGAAACAACTAACAGGCCAACTGTTTCTAGTTGAATTCGGAAACAACTAACAGGCAAACTGTTTCTAGCTGAATTCAGAAACAACTAACAGGCAAACTGTTTCTAGTTGAATTCGGAAACAACTAACAGGCCAACTGTTTCTAGTTGAATTCGGATGATTAAACCATATTCAACAATTATATTTGTTTAAATAAGCAGTTGTCCATACAAACCGGGAAGCACCGTAAACTGACAGTGTCTTCACTCAGTGACTTCTTGTTGACCATTCAGACAGTTAGGAGTGTATCCTCTAAGGTCGGGCCCCCTGGCAATATCATATCTCCAGTTCCATCTTGGCTGACCCCCCGCCCCTCCACACACACACACACCCGGATGTCCACTATTGTATATCTAGGCCACATATATGTAAATGTTTGCTCTGGGACGCAAAATTCAATCGATTTGGAAATTTAACCACGTTGTGTGTCTGCTGAACCATACTACCCCTCTACTGGACCCCCCCCCCCCCTCCCCTCACACCCCCAAGAGACCCGCCCCAAGACACCACCCACAAGCCACGCCCCAAGCCAGCCTCCAAGCCCCAAGCCCCCACACAGAATGTAAAAGCACACAATCAATTATGAGTCGAAAGACACTTTTGAGAATAAAGAGCTCACGATTGCAAAAAATTGCAGACAGGAGGCGAACGGGAAGGAGAGAGGTGGGTGTAGAGAGGGGTTTGGGTGGGTAGGGGAAGGGAGGAGAAGGTGGGAATTTTTAGTAGGCGGCGAGGCAGTGGAAGGAGTGGTGAGGTAGGTGGGAGAGGGGAGTGGTCAGATCTCCCTGACCCGGCACCGTACTGAGCTTCTCTCTCCAGGGTGAGGCTGGACCACGGCATGATGTTCCGATCCATCATAGTGGTCCGGCCTTATCTGGGATAATCCCACCCAGTGTTTATCTGCACACGAGGCGAGGTACCCGGGAGGGGGGAGGAGGAGGATGGGGGGAGCGAAGGGGGCGTATGAGGGGGGAGGGGACGGGGAGGTGAGAGGAGAAGGAGGAGGAGGGAGGGGGCGAGGAGGGAGGAGGGAAGTTGAGGGGCGGGGGAGGGAAGGAGGGGAGTAGGGGGGAGGGAGGAGGAGTGTGGACGGGGGAGGGGGGGTAGGGGGGTGGAGGAAGAGGAAGGGGCAGGGGAAAGGGGGGGGGGAGATGAGGGAGGGAGGGGACGGGGAGAGGAGGGGCATGGGCATGGGCATCGGAGGGGTGGGGAGGGAGAGGAGGAGGGGAAGGGACGGGGAGGGGCAAAGAAGAAGCGGCGGGAAGAGAGGGGGCGGGAGAAAGGATGGGGAGGAGGAGGGGAGGGGACGGGGCTCTCGGGGCGCCACCACTGGTCAGAATACACAATATACACCCGACACCAAGGGGGATGAGAAATGGGTTAGCACAACTGTGGAATGGACTGGAGCAGTCTCAGATGGGTTTTAAGGAGATGGGGGGGGGGGGGGGAGGGAGAGCAGAGGGAGGAACGGGGAGTTGGGGGGAGTGGCTGGGGAGACGGGGGAAGGACGGGAGAGGGGGGGAGAGGAGGGAGAGGAGGGGGGAGGAGGGAGAGGAGGGGAGAGGAGGGGAGGGGGGTGGGGGAGGGGAATGGAGGGTGAGGGAGTGTGAGACGGGAGAGGGGGAGCGGGAGAGGGGAAGGAGTTTGAGAGGGTGAGGGAGGGGGGGGGGGTTTAGGCTTGCCAGAGCTTTTCATCAATAATTCATGCTGAGGGTGTAGCACTAGCAGTAAAATCCCGATGCCAATAACTAGGACACAAAACATGGCAGTATATGGAGTGTGGTGTGTGGTGTGTGGTGTGTGGTGTGTGGTGTGGGGAGTGGGGAGCGAGGGAGGGAAGGGAGGGAGTCTGAGAAAACAACAGCAGCAGCAGTATCCCTGATGGTGTAATTGGCGCGGCAGTGAGAGCATGTGTACTTGTGTGGGAGCGTATAATAATGACCCCCCCCCCCACCCCCCACACCCCGCCCGGCGGTGCTATGCCCGGATTTATGTCAAATGAGTTATGCCTGGAGTTATGCCTGGAGTTATACACGGGGATAGTAATTGCTGTCTGTAGGAGTAGACGGGACCCACACCCACAATCCACCGTGACCCGGGGGACACCTTGAGCGTGTGGGGCGGCCCACACGGCCGGGTGGGGCGGCACGCACGATTCCCGTCCACCCAAGGACTGTCAGTCTTGGTTCCCTCAAGTATCTATCTGTGTATGTAAATGTGTGTATATGAAAATGTACATATGTGTGCGTGTGTGCATGTGTGCATGTGCATGTGTGTCTGCGTATGTGCAAATGTGTATGTTTGTGTGTGTATACCGCTTGACTACCAGTGGCTGACAAAAGGCATTATTCAATGAATAAACTACTTAGCATTAATATATATATATATATATATATATATATATATATATATATATATATGTGATGTATAAAGAATTATGCAAGTATAAAGATACATAGGGGTTTATTATTATTGTTATACTCCATAAGACATACGCTGTACCGGCGGCTCCACATTCTCTCCTCGCCTCCAACGGATGTAGACCAGTGTCAGTCGCACTGGAGGATATATATATGTATGTGTACATCTGTGTATGCGTGTGCACATGAATACATGGTTAAGTATATAATCACATATATATCCTATGTCTACATAATATCTTATGTCCATATATATAAAGAGAATCAGGTCACCCACCCTCCCCATGTGCATTGTGGTCGGAGAATTCAACGCAGATGCAAACCGCTCATCCTGAAACTGGGTGTCGGTGGTTGTTGGGCTTGGTGTAACCCCCTCCCACTCCCACCCCCACCCCCACCTGCTTTGAGCTGCTCACCCCGGCGGACTGTAAGCCAGCACGGCGAGCCAGTTGCTCAGTATAGGCCCCGAGGGGTGTCGAAGGGCGGGCGGCTGGGCGGCGGGCAGCAGGCGCGGCGGGGCAGGGCGGCTAGCCGAGATCAGAGCCATTGTGGGCGGACTGACGGCCAATAGGTCCCGTGTGACCACGCAACTTTTGGCCGGCTGATGAGGACTGGCGGTCACCGGGTGAGTTGCTGACCAGGGCGCTGACCCCCCCCCCCCCCCCCCCCTCCCCCTCCACACACTCCCACACAACGCGACTGCATCCACATGGGGCTGGTTGTGTCAAACAGCAGCAACCCATTGATTTAGGACCATGGAGCATTGCTCCAACATCCGTGTTCACAGAGCGCCAAGGGCCCCCGGGCGAGCGGCCCCCGGGCGAGCCGCACTTGATGGCTTTACTAGACTGACCAGCGGCAGTATCCGGTGGCAGCACCCGGTACCCGGCTGGCGGGCGCCCGGGCAGGGGGCTTCCGGAACAAGGCGCAGGGCCCCCGTCTTCACGGGTCCCTAATGAGCCCGTCGAGGGGCACAACTCATAGCCGTATATTGTGCGCATGCCCGACGGTCTGCACTGCTCCAACACTCACCGCCGATAATTGATGGCCTCCACTACCACTGTTTTGTGGGACCCCCCCCCCACCCATTTCACACTCCACCCCCCACACACTCTCGCTCCTTCATCGCCTCCCAACCCCCACACCCACCCCACCGCCTCCACACCCTTCTCCCTCTCCCCTCACCCACCCACCAACCTTCCCTCCCCACCCACCAACCCTCTCTCTCCCCCCTTCTCCCTCTCCACTCCCTCCCCACCCAGCAACCCCCCCGCCCTCTCCCTGCCAACCAACCCTCTCCCTCCCTCCCTCCCCCACCCCCACCCACCCCCCTCTCCCGCTCAGCTCCCACGCACCTCCATTACCCATACACACTGTACAACGCTCAATGCGTACAAAGTCACACTGACAAGCTGCAATAGTAGGCAAAGCCATTGCAGGCCAATGTCTCGTGCCCCCACCCCCCAACCATCCCCACCCACCGTGAGCTCCCACATGAGCACAATGTTTACCTATGTGGATTCGAATGCGTATGTGTGTATGACCGCGTGTGCGAGAGAGAGAGTGGGGGGGGGGGGGGGGGAAGAGGGAGAGAAAGAGAGAGGGAGAGGGGTACAGAGGTAGGTGAACAGAGAGATAGAGAGGTAAAGAATGAGAGAAATAGAATGCGAGAGGGAGAGAGGTCAAAAGGGAGGGGGGAGAGGGGGGCGACAGGTAGAGGGAGAGAGGGGGATAAGAGGAGAGGGCGAGGGGGGAGGAGGGGGCGACATGGGAGGGGAGAAGAGCGGGAGATGGGGAGAAAGGGATAAAGGGAGAGAAGGAGAGAAGGAGAGAGAGAGAGAGGGAGATGGGGAGGAGGGGAGAAAGGGGCGAGAAGAGGGGGAGATGGGGAGAAAGGGAGAACGGGAGAGAAGGAGAGGGGGAGATGGGAGAGAGAGGGGGAGAGGGAGAATGAGAGGAAGAGAGAGAAATAGGGAGACAGGGAGGGGAGAGGGGAGAGGGGGAGAGAATGGGAGAGAGGGTGAGAGGGAGAGGAAGGGTGAGAAAAAGAGCGAAAGAGCGAGTAGAAGGAGAGAAGACTTGGAAGGGAGAATGTGTAGGAGAGTGGGAAGGGAGAGTGAGCGGGGAGAGTGGGGGTGGGAAGAGTGGGGAAGGGAGAGTGTGGGGGAGGAGTGGGGAAGGAAGAGTGAGCGGGGAGAGTGGGGAATGGAGAGTGTGGGGGGAGAGTGGGAAGGGAGAGTGTGTAGGAGAGTGGGGTAGGGGAGATTGAGCGGGAGAGTGGGGAAGGGAGAGTGTGTGGGGAGAGTGGGGAAGGGAGAGTGAGCGGGGAGAGTGGGGAAGGAAGAGTGGGTGGGGAGAGTGGGGAAGGGAGAGTATGTGGGGAGAGTGTGGAAGGGAGAGTGTGTAGGAGAGTGGGGAAGGAGAGAGTGTGGGGAAGGGAGATTGTGTGGGGAGAGTGGAGAAGGGAGAGTGTGTCGGGAAGGGAATGTGTGTGGGGAGAGTGGGGAAGGGAGAGTGTGTGTGTGGGGGGGGGGGGTGACCACCCACTTAATTCATTAGGCCTTACACCTAACCGCCCACCGCGCCCACTCCACAAACAGTCGCTGACACACACGGTACAAACACACACACACACCACACTCACACACACCACGTGACGCCGGCAGGCACCCGGCGCCATTAAAATATTAAGCGTCGCCCGACGCTGCAAATGACCGGAATGGTTCGGAATGGTCCGGAATGGTCCGGAATGGGCGCAGAGCGCTGGTCCACTCGTGATTGCCTACTTAGAACTAACAAAGCAGTCGCCACTGACACCAACGACTCCTTGCTCCTGCGTGTGTGCATGTGTGTGTGTGTGGTGGGAGATGGGGGGGGGGTGATGACGCCCTCACGATGGCCACTACCTCCTCTCCTCGTCGGATGGTGTGAACAGGGGGAGGTGCAACCATCAATCGTCACACCCACCAGTCGCAGCTACCACCCTACTACCACAACTACTACCACCCTACTACTACAACTACTAACACCCTTCACACCACACCAGGCGGGATGGCCGAATGGTTTGAGCGTGCGTCTCCCGCTTTGGTAGATTGTGAGTAGGGAGCAACTCTGCAACACTGGTCGAGTCAAACCAATGACTTAAAAATGTATACTTGTCGCTTCCTAGCCAGGCGATGAACATTATTAGGATAAGGCAAGGACTGGTTGGCTCGGTGTCAGGATAAAAGGTGACTGAGTGGGATATCAGGTCGTGGTGATGGCTGCGTGGTCTCCCAGTGGGGCAGCACTATAATTATTAAAGTTGCCATGAGTGTGTACTGTCACAAGTCGGTGCCTGTCCAGATATCACCTTAAATGTTGCCAAGATGTAAAACTCCAACAACCCACCAATCATACACCCCCCGTCACTTCACTCACCCCCCCCCCCACCCCCACCCATAACCACACACACCCTCCACTCCATGCTGTTGTTGTTTTGTTGTTTTGGGGGAGTTTTCAGTTGCATTGGTGTGCTGAAGGCTGCAAATCTGCAGCACTGAATGGGCAACACTGAAAGCGGTCCCATGTGGTCGGGAGTTGGCTTCCGATGGGTTGTGATCAGAGGAATTGGGGGGTTAGGGGGAGGGGGGGAGGAAGGAAAAAGAGCACTCCATGTGTGGCACCTCCCCAGCCCCAACTCGCGCCCCCCCACCCCTCCCTCCTCTCCCTCCCCTCCCTCCCCTCCTCTTCTCACCGGCCTCGTCCTCGTGGCTGCTTCCGTTGCCGCCTCTCAGACCGTCCAAGGGCCGGCGTGGTCAGGGGAAAGATGGCCGTGTTGGCGCGCAGCTGGTAAAGGGTGGCGGAATGGGGATTGTGTGCGCATGTGTCTGTGTGCGCGTGCCTGTGTGTCTGCATGTGTCTGTGTGTCTGCACTGTTTCAGTTCGTCACCTTTTTCACAAATTAATGTGTGCACCGAACCCTATATCTATGTTTGTGTTCTATATAGACCTCACCTCACCATACCTCACACAGAAATTGGTGCTATTCTGTGAATATGAATGACAAAGGTACTGATATAGTGTTCTCTATCGTGGTATCAGTCTGCTATTATTGTAGGATATGGAGAATAGGGATATATATATAGATAATAATTAAATTTATGGTATATGTACATTAGGAAATATATGTAAATATAGAGTATATATAATATATAGTTAGTTTGTTGTCGTTTTTCGTCCTAGCAACATCTAAGGTCATATCATGACGGATAATATATAGTAGATATGTCATGTATATAATATTGATATATCATACTGTGTAGGCCTATATTATATGTATATCTATCAAATATCATCAACAATAATATAAACATCTATAACATAAAAAAACATGTTATATATGTTATGTAATATATGCTAAATAAATGTGTATATGAAATGTATGTGGTATGACATGTCTGTATATTAATTATCATACAACATTTATCGAATATATTAAACATAATATAAATAGCCATAACATAAATACCATATTATAATGTTATACACGTGACCTGATGTATGCTATATAATGTTATAGATATGCTATATATATGTTATACATGTGTTTTATACTTACTATATATAAGACATATCAGTCCCTTTCACGCCTCCCGCAAGTTGAGGATGCTTATAAGTTATAGCCTCTTACATAACACCCCCCCCCATATTTCCCCAATGGTGAGGGGTTAGGTTGCTCAGGACCCACACATGTATACACTGAATCCCCCCCCCCTCCGCCCTCCCCCACCCCCTCCCCTTTCCACCACCCTGCCCGAGCAGCTCGCCTGGCCGAGTTGCTCCCCGCTCACAGCCGTCTCCATGTGTGACCAGCTCGCAGCAGGCATGCCTGAGCTGCTGTCATTTCAAAAAGGCCATCATGTAAAACTGAACCTGTTTGGGTACAGTCCCATTGACCCTACTCCAAATACCCCCCCCCCACACACCCCCACCCCACCCCGCGTAGACCGGATGGCCGAATAAGTTGAGCGTCCGTCGCCCATTTTTTTTCTTTAAGATTTATACTGCCTATCACGGATAAGTCTGAATAGACTTGTTTTCACCATTAGACAGTTTGTCGATTGAAAGCCTGAACCTACACGTTTACCGACCCAAGGGATTTTTAACCTCAAACACCACATAGACGTGGTATGAGAGCAACCGGCCTTTGATGATGCTGTAAGTTTGACACAGCAGTGGAAATACAAATTGGCAGAGGTGGGGCCCAGGGAATTGTGCCGATATTTAGATTTGGGAGTCTGAACTCGAAAGAAGTCAGACACTCTAACCACTCGGCCACAGAGAACACCACTTGGTAGATCGTGAGATTTTACTCTGGTCGAGTCAAACCAATGAGTTGAAATTTGATACTTGTCGCTTCCTAGCCTGGTGCTCGGCATTATTATGATACAGCAAGGACTGGTTGGCCCTGTGTCAGGATAATATCACTGAGCAGGATATCAGGTCATGGTGCTGGTAGCCTAGTCTTCCAGTGGAGCAGCATTATAAAGTCACCATGAGTGTGCATGGTCACAGGTTGGTACCCGTCCTGATATGACCTTAGATGTTGCAAGGACGTAAAACTCCAACAATCAACACCAACAGTGACAGGTTCTATTAATTTGATTCAATATCCCCATCTATGTGCCGAGAAATGCTCAACAAGTGCAACAGTATCTAAGTCCGATATATGTAGAATCAAATCTAGATAATTGCTTTGATTTTGAAATGTTGATGTTTTCATCAGACTATGCCGTTTTAAGTGCTTCCCTGGATGGACAGACGGGCTCATTTCATGGTCAGTGTCGGGCCTTGCCGTGCAGGGCCAACAGACAACCCCAGACTCCCGGCCCCTAATGGCTTTAATGCCCGCCACACATTACACGACATGGACACAAAAACAATGCAAGATGGGGAACTTCAAAGAGCATCGCTGCCCGCCAATACAAGCTTCCTACATGCTACAGAGAGCATTGTGTGGGAGAGGGGAGGGGGGAGGGGAGGGGTACGGAGGCTACAACAAGCGCGGCCCTTTAACATGTAGCAATGACTCAGCGCGTAATCCCCCCCCCCCCCTCGTCACACCCCCCCTCCCCCGGCTCTCTCCCGTTGCTAGATCCGTGACACGCATCTATGTGTATGCCTGTTGCATACAAGGGTTTCCACCGGAAAATAATTTGAGGGTACGCAGAATAGGGGGGGGGGGGAGTTATTATCCCAACAATTTGAGGGTACAAAATCGTACCCTCAGAGTATTTAAAGCTGTATATTCCGATGAAAACATGACAATTTCAAAACTAAAACAATTATCTAGATTTGATTCTACATATCTACCTTAGATACTGATGCACTTATTAAACATCTAAGGCACATAAAAGGGAATACTGAGTCAATTAATAGAACATGTTACTGCAGAAGCATATGGTGATAGAGTTTGTTATTCTTCCTCCAGGGTGTGTGTGGTGTGTGGGTGGTGTGTGGTGTGCGGTGGGTGGTGGGAGGGAGGCATGCTGCCGTTGTTCTTCCTCCAGGGTGTCGCGCAGAAACCGGAAGGGGAACGTGATGGACGCAGCTCGCGAGTCACACTCCGCCTCCCCCCCCACCTCACACACACACCCTGGAGGAGGTGGGGGGACGGGAGCGGAATGACTGCACAGCATTAGACATTCACAATCACACGCACTGCTACTACTACTAATGGTATTGGAAGAGCACGGTTGTGTGTGTGTCTGCATGTGTTTAGGTTTGCATGTGTTCACATGTGTATGTGTGGATATATGTATTATATATGTATATTAAAGGAGCCTGTCTCAAAAGGTGCTAAGCAATATGGGACAAAACTTTGTCTATTGTAGCGATCAACATACTATAGTTCTACATATGCATTTGCTCAGGATAAACTGATTTGTTTTTTTTACATGGCGTTTCATAATCCCGATAGAATAAATGTCCTTGTGTTTTCAGTGTGACTGTTTCTGTGCTGTTTTGTGTCAATCTTTACACCGGACAAAAAAATTAATTTGTTATCACCTTTTGAGACAGGCTCAATATATATATTATAGATGTGCTTATGTGTATATATGAAGAGTTCAGACCACGTAAACAACAATCCAAAAAGTGAGATAAACATTGGAATCAAAGCTTCAAAATTAATTTTTCTTAGATTTCTATTTTCTTTTGTTCATTGCTCCATAACCATTTCATCCCAAGAAAGTGGAATTAGTGAGAATTCACGTAAAAACAGGTTTTATTTTAATTGCATATTTGGATTGGCGTTTATGGGGTTTTAGCACATGAGCTCTTCATATGTGATATGTATATAGGCATGCATGCATGTTATCAGTGTTTCAGGTATGCAACATATTACATTAACTCTTAAAGTGGTAATGCTTGTTTGGGATTTATATTCCTAACAACATCTAAGATAATATCAGGGCAGGTACCGACTTGTGACAGTGCTCACTCATGCCGAATTCATAGTGCTGCCCCACTCAGACGCCAGGCCACCAGCATAATGGCCTGATATCCCACTCAGTCACATTATCCTGACACTGAGCTAACCAGTCCTTGCCCTATCATATTAATGCTGAGTGCCAGGTTAGGTAGTGACAAGTATCAATTTGATAAGACATTGGTTTGACTCGGCTGGGATTCCAACTCCCGACCTTCCGCATGTGAAGCCTGCGCTCTACCGATTTGGCCACCGCGTCCGATAACACAAAACGACGACCAATAATGCCAGCACTAGGGTATTTATTTGAACAGCAATGCAGCGCATTGTTTTTATTATTAACATTATCATTATTATCATTATTACCATCATCATTATTATTATATTAATATTTATTTCCTAAGTGGTCTCCCATTTTCTGCTTAGCTCAGTGTCAGGATAATGCGACTGATTGGGATATCGGGTCATGGTGCCAGCAGCCTGATTTCCCAGTGGGGGCAGCACTACAAATTCGCCATGAGCGCGCACTGTGACAAGTCAGTACCCAGCCTGATATGACCTTAAATGTTGCCAGAGTGTAAAACGCCAACAAACGAACCAAATTATCCCCATCTTGGCTGCGAGCATTTCTATATTACTTCACCAATGGCCATGGATTTAGTTTGTTTGTTCTAAAGCAACAGCGTGTGGTTGTTGGTGTTCAACAGACTGCCTCCGCCCCCCCCCCCCCCACACACACACACATACACACACACCCTCTCCCGGATCGCCATGAGCTGTTCCGAGTTACTCGGACTGGACCGTGTGGGGCCATGTGGTGGCCCCCTCAGGACAATGGGCCGACTGTGGGGGTGGGGTGGGGGGTGGGAGGTGTGGGTGGGGGCAGTTCTCCACACGCGGGTCCCTGCTGCACCCAAGGCCGCCTGCCTGCTTCATACCAAGACATTTTATTTATCTATCCAAAGTCCAGAGGCGGGTGGGGGTGTGGTGTGGTGTGGTGTGGTGTGTGGGGTGGTGTGTGGTGTGGTGGAGTGTGTGCGTGTGTGGCGGGGACCAGTGTGAATGAAGGCTGAGAACCGGGTAACGTGGTGGCGCTATGTTAGTGGTGTGTCTGTGTTGGGTGTGTGTATTAATGATGGGTGTGTGTTAGTGTTGATGCTGTGTGTCCTTATTGGTGGTTAAGTGTTAGTGTTGGTGGTTTGTGTGTTAATATTGGAGGTGTGTGTTAACAGTGTGGTGTGTTAATGTTAGTGGTGTGAGTGTTAACAGTCGTGATGGTGTGTTATTGTTAATGGTGGAGGTGTATGTTAATGGTGGTGTATTAATGTTAGTGGTGTGAGTGTTAACGGTTGTGGTATGTGTTATTGTCAATGGTGGTGGTGTGTTTTAATGGTGGTGGTTTATGTTAATAGTGTGGTTTTAATGTTAGTGGTGTGAGTGTTAACGGGTGTGGCATGTGTTATTGTCAATGGTGGTGTTGTGTGTTAATGGTGGTGGTCTATGTTAATGGTGGTATGTGTTAATGTTAGTGGTGTGAGTGTTAACAACAGTGCTGGTGTGTGTTAATGGTGGTGGTGTGTGTTATTGTCAATGGTGGTGGTGTGTGTTAATGGTGGTGTGTTAATGTTAGTGGTGTGAGTGTTAATGGTCATGGTATGTGTTATTGTTAATGGTGGTGTGTGTAAATTGGTGTGGTGTGTGTTAATGGTGGTGGTGTGTTAATGGTGGTGTGTTAATGTTAGTGGTGTGAGTGTTAACAGTTGTGGTATGTGTTATTGTTAATGGTGGTGGTGTGTGTTAATGGTGGTGGTTTATGTTAATAGTGTGGTGTGTTAATGTTAGTGGTGTGAGTGTTAACGGTTGTGGTATGTGTTATTGTCAATGGTGGTGTTGTGTGTTAATGGTGGTGGTTTATGTTAATGGTGGTGTGTGTTAATGTTAGTGGTGTGAGTGTTAACAACAGTGCTGGTGTGTGTTAATGATGGTGGTGTGTGTTAATGCTTGTGCGTGTTAATGGTGCTGGTGTGGTATGCTATTGCTAGTGGATGTGGTGTGTGTTAATATTGGTTGTGCCTCTTAATGGCAGTGGCATGGTGTGTTAGTGGTTGTTGTATGTGTTAATGGTGATGTTGTGTGTTAATTTTGGTGTGTTAATGTAGGTGGTGTGGGGTGTTTGTTAGTATCTGTGGTGTGCGGCTGTAGTGTAGTGTAAGAGTGACGGAAGTCGTAGGACATTGAAACATTCATATATGACTGGCTAATGGCGACGTAGTTGTATTCCCCCCACCCCCACCCCCCACCACTGGAAGCCCCAACCCCACCCATACACCCACATCCACCCACCCACACATACCATGGCCATGTGCCGGCGCGATTGTTATACCCCAAACCGTATCAATGTTATAAATGGTCAAGGCGCCCCCCGCCCCCCCCCCCCCCCCCGACTGCCGGATTGCTGCCTGTCCGGAAACACCCGAGTGGCGGCCAATGGATGGCAGCTCGGGCCGATCAGGACATGCGCACAGACCACGGCGTGGCACCTGTGTGTGTGGGTGAGTGTGAGTGTGCGGTACGTGTGTGTGAGTGTTTGAGTGTTTGTAAGTGTGAGAGTGTGTTTGAGTGGGTGTGAGTGTGTGGGTGGGTGTAAGAGTGAGTGTGCGTGGGGGGGTGTGAGAATGTGTGAGAATGTTTGTGAGTGTGTGGTACGTTTGTGTGAGTGTTTGAGTGTTTGTAAGTGTGAGAATGTGTGTGGGCGGGTGTGAGTGAGTGTGCATGAGGGTGTGTGAGAATGTGTGAGAATGTTTGTGAATGTGTGTGTGAATGTGTGTGAGTGTGTGTGAGGGTGTGTGTGAGGGTGTGTGTGAGGGGGTGTGAGTGCGAGAGTGTTAGAGTGTGAGAGTGTGAGAGTGTTACTGTTAGAGTGTGTGAGAGTGTAAGTAAGTGTGTGTAAGCGTGTGTGAGTGTGTGGGAGTGTGACTGAGTGTGTAGGACTAGTAGGAATGTGTGAGTGACGGTGTATGAGCATGTTAGTGTGTGAGAGTGCCGCTAGGGGAGACGCAGGGACGGGATGCAGAGCTCGGTGGCGGCGGGTGCCCCCTACTGGTGATAAAGTGCAGGCGCCCGACCCCTCACCCCGGCCGGGGCCCCCTGCCGGCCGTCCCCCGCCTCGTCCCGCCCAACCCCGCCGCTGGACACGGCCCTTTATCGTCAATAAATCGGCCGTTGAGTAAATTAATGCCGGGCCCCATGACGAGCCTCTGATGGCTTCCATAGAGCTCATGTCCGGGGGCTTTTATCTGATGGTGGTCAATTGCCCGCCTCACCCTCACCTCCACCTCCACCCCACCCCCCAACCCCCCACCTCTCACTCACCCCTACACCCCACGCGGACAGGGGAGGAGCGCTGGCCAGTTTTGATCCCGACCAGAAGCCAGGTTTGACCGGTCATTGGTCGTCGTGTATACGCCTGTTGTAGCTGATCCTATCGCTTTGCTTATTGGATCACAGCTTATTGGATGTGACAGGGGCAATGTTCTTTGAATGGTCAGTGGTATATATAAAATATATGTAAATATAAATGTCTATAAATATATATATATATACACATAATAAATCAATAAATATGTATATTTTATATAAATATATATATAAATATATATAAATGTATGTAAATATGTATAATATTATGGCAATGATCCTTCTCCTTCGACCACGATTCGCCAAGAGTGCTTAGTTACCGAGGTAAAATTAAAAAAATATGTTATTGTATAATATAAATGTATATACAAATATATACATATAAGCAATATATATGTATAAACTATATGTATATACTATATATGTATAAACTATATAGTACTAGTAGCTGATCCTATCGCTTTGCTTATTGGATTGGAGCTTATTGGATGTGAGGAGGGAATGTTCTTTGAATGGTCAGTGGTAAATATATACAAAAACACATAATTAATGAATATATATCAATATATATAAACATAAATATACGTAAATATAAATTATATAAACATATATTATAAACAGCACATACGTATGAACTTTTTATATGGATAGTGATAAACCCTTTATCGCGTGTAATAATGTAGTGGCTGGCAACACCCCCCCCCCCCCTGTCCGGCGGGAGCGGGACCCCCAATCATCCACCGGCCTAGCCTCCACTTGCTCGGAGGTATTTCGATTTTTACATTAATAATGACTACATCTACATGTCATGCGCAACCAAGAATAACCTACTGCGTACCCCACCCCACCCCCACCCACCCCTTGCACTCACCCACATTCCCCCTCAGCAGCAACACAATACAAGCCATGATTCCTATTGGACAATCCCTACACATCGACCTCATAGCAACAACAACAGTTGGGCTAGCCTCTGCCCATCACCACCACCACCACCACCACCACCACCGCCGCCGCCACAACCACCGCCACAACCACCGCGCCTCCTAGCGGGAGGAGCGTATACTACCGCTGCCCTGCCCAATGCTACCACTAGTACCAGTATAGACATACCTATAGCAGCAAACCCGCTCCGACTGGATCCCAGCCCCCTGACCCCGCCTAACCTCGTCCAGCCCCCTCCCCCCTTTCCATAAAACTAAAAATACCCTTGCTACCCGCTCCGAGCTGCTCCAAGCCGCTCGAGAAAGGGTCGCTTTGGAGTGTGGTGGGTGGTGGGTAGCTGGGAGTGGGTGGGAGTGGTTGGGGAGTTGTTGGGTAGGGGTGGAAGAGAGTGGGTGGGAGGGTACACGGCGACCATCATTACGAGTGGTGATTACGTTGATATACCTGGGCACTGCTCCGTAATCCGGACCACCCTCCCAGGTCTACTACCTTTGAATGCACCAAGCACCACACGGCGCATTAATTAGCCTGCAATGGGGTGGGGGGGGGGGGGGGTGTAAGGGAGGGGGGAGAGAGGGGGGGGGGAAATGAAAGGGGGAGAGGGAGGGGCGTGGGAGCGAGAGGGAGGGGAGAGGGGAGAGGAGAGATGGGAGGAGGGGTAGGATATGGAGAGAGGGGTAGGGGGAAGGAGGGGGGAGGAGAAGGAGGGAGAAAGGGGTGAGGGGAGGGGCAGGGGGCGGGAGTGCACGAAGCGGGATGGGGATCTGGATGGGGGAGAGAGAGAGAGGAGGAGAGGGGAGGGTGATTGGGAGGAGAGAGGGGACGGGGGGGGGGGAGATGGAGTGGGGAGGGAGGGGGACGGAAGTGGGGAGAGGGGAAGGGGAGAGGGGGGAAGGAAAAGGGGGGACAGGGGAGAGGGCGGGGGAGGAGGGGAGGAGGGAGGAGCGAGGAGGTGGAGCCGGGAAGGGGGGGGGGGGGGGGTAGGGGGCGGCGAAGGCCCTCACAACGCCCGAATCCTAAGCAGCTCCGGAGCAGTTCCAGTTCTCATTAAGAGCTGACCAGATCACGTGGCCCAGATCAAAGGAGCCGCGCGGACTGGGAGGCCAGGTGGGTCAGGCGGGGGATCAGTTCATTAACACCATTCAGACCCCTTCTTAATTAAAAAAAAATAGGACCACAAAAGCACCCCCCTACCTACTACCCTACTCCCCACCCACCCACACTCTCTATCCACCAACCCGGTACCACACTCAACTTATTACCATAACAGTTAACACTTCATCACCCGACCTCCACCACCTACTGCAGCCTGCCTTGCGCCTCTGAGGCAATCTGAATCTCCCATCTCCTCTCCTCCCCCCTTCCCCCTCTCTCTCTCTCTCCCCTCTCTCATTCTCCCAAGCGACACCCCCCACCCCACCCCCCGACACATACACCCAAGAGAGGCGGGGAATCCCAACAGGGGTTCTACACTCCAGATGGGTAATGAGGATGAATGTCCCCGTTCTCTCTTCCTCTCCCCCTGCCTCTCTCCATCTCTTCCCACCCCTCGCTGTCTCTTCCTTTCTCTCCCCGCCATCTCTCCCGTCCTCTTTACCCCTCTCTGCCTATCCCTTTCTCTCTCCATCTGTCCATCTCTCCCCTCCTCTACGTAGCTTAATAAGAACATGTAGCACTTTAAGGGTTCTAAAATTACCTCAGAAATCCGGGAAAGGACAAGAACGTGCCTTGAAACGACTCAGCGTGTGAGCTGAGATTTTTGGAAATATGGCACTTGACTTGAGATCGGAAACGCCTCACCTCTCTGACGGCTACATCCCGAGGTAATATATATTATATATAGTTGTAAACCACTACTGCCTTGTGGTACAGGTTCTTGACAGAACTGAAGGCTAAGGGAGCAAACCTTAAACAGAAAACCATGTCACTGTGGCAGCATTAAGGGTGGTTGATCTATGGAACTCCCAACATCTCCCGACCAGCCACTGCAGGGACAAATAGTTTTGCGCCTGTCTGGAAATGTTCTTGCTGGTGTGAAACCTCTATTTGCTCACCGAGAGAGTGCCGCTGGTAACTTGCAAAAGCCAGCAGCACTTCAACACTTTTGCAGGCAGCTTTCATGAAATGTATCAAGAGAAACCTGAAGCTGAGAGACATTAAGACCGACTCATGGACATCGCTCTCACAGCAGAGAGCTAAATGGAGAGCGGCAGTCAAGTAATGAAAGCAGTCTTTGTCACATTGCGACTGACAGCATGATGATGATGATATATTATATATGTTATATATGTTATATATGTTATATGTTAAATATGTTATATATGTTATATATATTATATATGTTATATATGTTATATATGTTATATATGTTATACATGTTATATATGTTAAATATGTTAAATATGTTATATATGTTATACATGGTATACATGTTATATATGTTATATATGTTACATGTGTTATATATGTTATTCATGTTATATATGTTATATATGTTATATATGTTATATATGTTATATACATTATATATATTACAAAAATTTACATATAAGACAGTCAAGGGGAGGTTCCTGCTACGGAGGGAGTGGGAGTGCTGGTGTTGGTGGGTGGGTGGTGGCTATCACTGATCACATCAACCCACACTGGACTGCACTCTGCCCTCCCCCTCTCCCCTTCCTCACAACCCAACCAACCCACATCCCCCAGCCCCCATCCGCCATCTTACTTCTATTTCAAACACACAAACTGCGTGGCCGTTGCCTGGTTACCTGCGGAGTGGGCTGGTAAGCCGATAGGATGGGCCTTTAATAGGTTCATGACATTGTGGTGCTTCTTACCCGCGCAAGCATGGCATGTCAGGCTCGGCGGGTGGGGGTGGGGTGCGGTGGGCTGCAACTGGTGGTGGTGGTGGGACTTCCTTCGGTAACCACTCTTTGAAGGCTTTTATAGTGATGCCAGTTGTTGTTATCCCGTGACTCAATACTACTTAATAGGTTGGTTGTGGTGGTCAGCTGTGGGGGATGTTTGGAATATGGAGGAAAAGGGAGAAATGGGGAGCTGGGGGGGGGGGGATGAGGGATGAGGGAGAGAAGGGGGGGGGTGTGGAACTAGTAGAACGGGGGGGGGGTTGATGTATAAGGGTGAGTGAGATAGGTGACGGGGGATGGAGGGAGGTGGAGGGAAGGGCAGAGGAAGACGAGGAGCAGGGGGGGGGTGGGGGTGGAGGAAGTGATGGGGGCATTGGGGAGGGAGGGAGGGGAGCAGGGGGGAGGAGGAGCAGAGAGGAAGAATGGAGGGGGAGCAGGGGGAGGGAGGTGGAACAATCGGGGAGGGGGGAGCAGGGGAGAGGAAGGGAGGAGGAAGGAAGGGCAGAGAAGGCTAGGATTGGTGGGTTAGGGAGGAGTGGGAGGAGGAGGGGAGGGGGTGGGGAGGAGTGGGGGGAGGGGCGAGGGAGAGAGTGAGGGGCAGAGGAAGGCTAGGAGCGAGGGCGGAGGGAGGAGTGGGGGGGGAGGGATGGGGAGCAGGGGGGGAGCAGGGAGGAGGGAGAAGATCGGAGGATGGGGTGGGAAGAAGAGGGAGAACTGAATAGAAGAGAGAGAAGGGATGGAGAGGGGGAGTTGGGAAGAGGAGCGAGAAGGAAGAAGGGAAGGAAAAGGGAGGAAGAGTTAGGAGTGGGAGAGGGGGTGGGGGGAAATGTACAACAATATTTCAAAGGGTGGTGAGAGGAGATTGGTAGGTGAGAGGAGAGAGGATGGGGGAGAGAGGAAGGAGATGGGAAATAGGAGGAAGAGGGAAGAGGGACAAAGGAGGAGTGGACACACATGGGGTGATAGCAATAACCGTTAGATCTATAAATAGAATGAATGACATGGTGTGCGCGCGCATGGTCCGTGCCCCCATGTTATCTGACCTATATCGACTGAACCTGACTGTTTGTCCACCCCTCCCACCCCCACCTCCCTCCCACCCCCACCTCCCTCCCACCCCCACCTCCCTCCCATCCCCACCTCCCTCCCACTACCCCCTGAGAGTCTCCCTTCATGTCCACCACACCTGATTGATCCTCAAACTAAGAACCTGCACCCAAGGTCAACGCTGACCATTGTCTCCAAACGCTGACCTTGGGGACTAGGACTGTGGGGATAGGGAGTGGGGATGGGGATGGGGATGGGGGCGTTGACCACCCCCTCCTCAACCCCCCATCCCCACCCCTGCACTCCCTATACACACCCACCTTCCTCCTCACCCACCATATCCCTCCTGGCTGGTAGGCGCCCTACTATGAGTGGACAGGTGTGTACAGGTAGGAGGCGGAAGGGAGACTGAGCATCTATCAGGGATGAAAGTGGTGTCAACAACAAAAAACGCAGAAACCTCAGCGCCAACGGTGACTTTCCGCGAAAAGGCGGATATTCCTCCATAGGATTAACACTCTTAGGAAATCGCGGGAAAATGCCGGAAGTCTATTTTCAACTCTCTTTGTTATGACTATATTTATATTATCGCCCATACCCAACTCTTTCTTGTTTAGGTTTTATGCTCTAGCAACATCTAAGATCATATAAGAACCGGATTTGGACTAATCAGTTGCTGTCATATTTAATAATATATTTAATATACTGACGTTTGCTGAACATTAATCAGTGAATAGAAACAATCGAGGAAATCCGCGAAACCGCGGGGATCTTTCTGATCTGATGTTTTTCTAGGGAGGAGAGCTGCAGGGTGAGCTGCGGTGTCATGCTGGTCGGTTAAATCTTTATTTCTTTACATTTTTTATTGACAAGGTATTTATTCTGCCCATGACGTATAATTATAAGCTCTCGCAAGAGTGCTTGTTTTCAACCCTGGACAGCTGTGATACTGGTTTGGTCTGGTCCCACACCCAGGAGTGTTTACCTGTTCCTGCTTGGGCCAGCCTTTTGCGGCTTTGGGTGTTAGTTAGGAGTCTCTATGTTAGTTTCTTTGTATTTTTCCAGAGTTTTTGTCTAACCTGTATATGATATCTTAGCCTACTATGTACATCTACCTGGATGACATACAGGCCTGCGGGAGAGGATCCTGTCCCATTATGATTTGTTACAGCATCCTTTCACCCAAGACCTGTCCTTATGCTAGGTACACACCTACCGTTTTTCCGCACCCACCTACCGTATACGATCAAAAACTCCCCAAAAGTCGTGAGGTGTGCACTCCCCTAGCACACCTACTGATTGCGATTCACGACTTAAAACTCACTTTTAGGGCTAAAACGGCTTCCTTACGATTGCGATTTGCGATTCGAAAAATGAATCGGCCCGTATTCAGTTTTAAGCGGGTCGGGTCGGGTTGCGAGTTTTATATTAAAGTGTGCGAATCATATACGGTAGGTGTGTACCTAGCATTAGATCGTGCAGAAGTATGCCAGAACACACCCACCCCCGTTAGATAGTTGTTGTAGTCCACAATGAGCCCCAGTAGCACACGCTGGCAGCCTCGACTGTGCGCTGTCAGTGAGAAGGATCGGCAAGGTAGAGCACACTAACGGGGGCGGTCCGTTTGTGTGGTCATACATACCCTTCCGCCGATGTCTAGTGGCTAGTGGCAAGTGGCTATTGGCTACCGATCGTTGGAGGTTACGCGTGACCTGATTGTAGTGGAACGTCACTTCTATTCTGATCTAGGAAAAATAAACCGGGGCTGGAGACTAAAGCCCCTGTCACACTACGCTGGATTGAGCAACAGACAGAATTGTCTAGTCTAGTGGTGTTCGGAAATGATAAGTGTGAAAATGTATTAAAATGTGTCAAAATGTTGCGATATTGGGTCAAAGGCCGCTGGACGAACGGACATGAAACTGACATGAAACGGACATGAATGGATAGCCAATGGTCGAAACAAACTCAAACCGGACAAGAACCATAGATGTCAATCCGGCAGCATCCGTTCCAAGTTTTGTGCATGTTCAAAACTTGTACCGGATCGGGCCAGATAGCAATGGACACAAACCAGACTTTGACGGATATCAACATACTTTGTTCGGTTTCTTTCCGTTTCCTCAATCCGGCGAGGTGTGACAGGGGTTTTAGGTTTGAAGCAACTGTAGTAGGTTGACAGATATATATATGTATTCCTCATGTAGAGCAGATACCAGTCTACCAAATTGGTGCCGTGACCAGGATGCAGTTCGAAACACTCTAGATGCAATGTTTCCACTCATTTGCAACAAAAGAAACTCACCAAAACAACCCCAAAACAAGTTATTACATAGGTAAGTACAGGACAACCTCTCTAACCTATCACCTCCACTGGTCGACCATTCCCCTATATCGATCGCTTTATTTGGGGCCAAACAATATGATTGTAACCATATTCTAACTCCTCAAACTGACCAGCTCCCTAAATGGACCACTTAAAGTTGGTGAGCAGTAGTATGCATCAGTAAGTGTGAATTGTGGGAGTTGGGGAGAAGTACTAGTAGTAGTATCAGTAAGTGAAGTGCATTGTGGGAGTTGGGATGAAGTACTAGTAGTGGTATCAGTAAGTGTGAAGTGGGTATGCAGGTATTGCAGGTATAGCAATACCCCAGGGAGTTTGACGCCCCTGCCCTGCAGAGTTGTAAACCACTGCCTTATGGTACAGGTTCTTGACAGAACCGAAGGCTAAGGTAGCAAACCCTAAACAGAAAACCATGTCACTGTGGCAGCATTAAGGCAGTTGATGTCTGGAACTCCCAACATCTCACGACCAGGGCACTGCAGGGACAAATAGTTTTGCGCCTGTCTTGACATGTTCTTGCCGGTGTAAAACCTCTATTTGCTCCCCAAGAGAGTGCCGCTGGTAACTTGCAAAAGCCAGCAGCACTTCAACACTTTTGCAGGCAGCTTTCATGAAATGTACAACCGCACAAAAAGACTGACTCATGGACACAACTCTCACAGCAGAGAGCTAAATGGAGAGCGGCAGTCAAGTAATGAAAGCATTCTTTGTCGCATTGCGACCGACAGCATGATGATGATGATGATGATGATGAAGTGCATTGTGGGAGTTGGGCTGAAGTACTAATAGTAGTATCAATAAGTGTGAAGTGCATTGTGGGAGCTGGGGTGAAGTACTAATAGTAGTATCAATAAGTGTGAAGTGCATTGTGGGAGTTGGGGTGAACTAGTAGTAGTAGTATCAGTAAGTGTGAAGTGCATTGTGGGAGTTGTGGTGAAGTACTAGTAGTAGTATCAGTAAGTGTGAAGTGCATTGTGGGAGTTGTGGTGAAGAACTAGCAGTAGTATCAGTAAGTGTGAAGCGCATTGTGGGAGTTGTGGTGAAGTACTAGCAGTAGTATCAGTAAGTGTGAAGTGCATTGTGGGAGTTGTGGTGAAGAACTAGCAGTAGTATCAGTAAGTGTGAAGTGCATTGTGGGAGTTGTGGTGAAGTACTAGTAGTAGTATCAGTAAGTGTGAAGTGCATTGTGGGAGTTGGGGTGAAGTTGTTTGTGCGATGATGCTGGTGGTGGTTGGTGTGTGTATGGTGGGGCGAGGAGGGGAGGGCGGGGGGGGGGGGGGGGAGAGAGGTTGACCACGGTCGGGTTAGTTAGAGGCTGTGGTCATGCTCTCTTTCCTCTGACCCCTACCGGAGGATTTAATGGCACATGGGGGGAGGGTAGGGGGGGGGGTGGGGGGGTAGCGTGTAGGTAGGGACCTAGGCTTATCACAGGAACCCGTCTCTTACCAACGGTTACCCTAGAGCGGTCTAGACTAGGATGGGGGGTGGGGAGAGGAGGGGGAGGGAGGAGGGAGAGGAGGGGGGAGGGGCAGGACTCACTGACCCGCACTGACCTTGGCCCGGGCTCCCTGCGGGAAGATCACTAGCACGGCCAGGGTAAAGGGGTGGTGGTGTGGAGGAAGGGGGTGGGGTGTTATTGAGCTCCACACTCCACCACCATGCCCTCAATTTTGTAATCCAACAAAAAAAACGCTGAAAGTTATATAAAATAAGAAAGATTAAAATATGCGAAGAACAGGATCAGTATAATTTACCGATTAAGAATATGACCTAATTGATAGATTATGAATACATACTCTCTATTATATGTAAATACACTTATATATGGGCATATATATAATATATGTGAAAATTGTATATCAAATATATGTATGACAAATTGCACCTAGCCAGACATCACACACATATAATAATACATATACATATAGAGTAAAGTCTCTCTAACCGACCACCTCCACAGATTGACCACAGCGCTATATCGATCACTTCATTTGGGTCTCACCAATACCATTGTAACTATATTCTAACTCCCTAAACCGACCACCTCCCTAAATGGACCATTTAAAGCCGATCCCATGGTCGGTCGATTTAGAGAAGTTTTACTATACATACACAAACTATATATTAAGATATTTAACGATACTTTACAACGTTTCATATTAATATTATTAATTTAATTATATCAATTGACATTGGGAGACATTGCTGTCAACCTTTTTGTTTTTGAGTTTAGCCAACAGTGTGTGCAGTAACAACTCTCACCCTCATAACAACAAGCCACACCCTCAAGCCCTGTTGAATAAGGTTAGTTGGTTGTTGGGAGTTTTACGTCCTGGCAACATATAAGGCCATATCAGGATGGGTACCAACTTGTGACAGTGCACTCTCATGGTGACTTTATAGTGCTGTCCCACTGGGAAATCAGGCTGCTGACACCATGACCCGATATCCCACTCAGTCACATTATCCTGACACTGAGCCGACTAGTCCTTGCCTTATCCTGTTAATGCCGAGTGCCTGGCTAGGAAGCGACAAGTATCAAACCAAGAACCAAACTCCTGACAAGTATACATTTTAAAGTCATTGGTTTGAGTCGACCGGGAATCGAACTCATGACTTACCGCACGCGAGGCCCGCGCTTTACCGATTAGATCACCGCGCCCGGTCGGTTGAATGAGGTAATAACCAGACGTGTGTGTATGTGTGTGTGTATGTGTGTATGTATGTGTGTGTGTGTGTGTGTGGTAGGTGTGTGTTGCTACTAGTTGAGTTGCCGGTGGGATTTCATTGCTTGTGATCCCGTGTGACTGAGGGAATGGCTGCGTTTTGACCAGTCCGACTGACCTCTGACAGTGGAGGAAACCACATGGCTACTAACCCCGCCCCCCCTACTCCCACCCCCGCTAAATCAAGACCCCCCCCCCCCCCCACACACACACAGGCTGGGAACTGACATATGGTCGTGACCTGTGGACGAGGTGAGGGGAGAGCAGTCAGTGTGGTTGTGTGGGTCCTTGTGGGGGTGAGTGTGGGGAGTCTGAGTGGAGGGGGTATGGGATGTGGGGGTGTGTGGGGGTATATGTGGGTGGGTATATGTGTGGGGGGTGATTGTCGGTGTGGGGGGATAAGTGTGGGTGTGTGGGACGGTATGGGTTTGTAGGTGTGTGTGTGGATGGGATGAGTGTGGGTGTGTGGGGGTGATTGTGGGTGTGTGGGGGATGAGTGTGGGTGTGTGGGACGGTATGGGTTTGTAGGTGTGTGTGTGGATGGGATGAGTGTGGGTGTGTGGGGGTGATTGTGGGGGGGGGGGGGATGAGTGTGGGTGTGTGGGACGGTATGGGTTTGTAGGTGTGTGTGTGGATGGGATGAGTGTGGGTGTGTGGGCGGTATGGGTTTGTGGGTATGTGTGTGAGAATACCAGCAATGGTCAGCAGTGCCAAACTGCCCTTTGATCCTGTCTGATCCCCCTCCACACACACTATCACACCCTCACCCTCATCCACACCCTCACACATACCCACACACACCTCCAGCCCCGGTGGGGCCTCTGAAGTGGCCAGTCCTGGACAGAGCACAGACACCGGGTGCAGACCAGAGACAGCTGAACCTTGGCATGCAGTCGAGCCTGCGGCCGGCACACAGCCGTGTTCCCACCCACTCCATGGGGGCATTGTACGGGGGGAGGAGGGGGGGGGGGTGGGGGGGGGGGGGGGGGGGGTGAGAGGGGAGTTTGGAAGGAAGGGGAGGAGGGGCATGGGAGAGTATAGGGGGATGAGAGGACATGGGGGGGGGGGGGGGGGGGGGGGGGGGGGGGGGGGGGGGGGGAGGGAGAGGGCGGGTTGGGGAACATTGGTAAGAGAGGGTAGGAGAGGGCAAGATAGACGGTAGAGGAGAGGAAAGGGGAGGGGAGGAAAGGAGAGGAGATGAGGGAGGGGAAGAGAGGAGAGGGCATGGGAGGATAGGGTATGGGAGGAGAGGAGAGGGGAAAGGAGAGCAGAGCAGAGAAGAGGGGGGAGGGGAGTGCAGAGGACGGGATGGGATAGGAGGGGATGCACAGAGGATAGGAGAGAATGGGAGAGGAGAGGAGTGGAGAGGAGAGGAGAGGAGGAGAGGAGAGAGGACGATAATGGATGGTAGGAATAGAATGGGAGATAACGGGATGGGGACATGATGCAGAGGACGAGAGCGAAGAGGTGTGGCGGAGAGGGGAGGGGAGGAAGGTAGATGGGGTGGTAGGATGGGGCAGAGGAATGCTGTTGGTTTTGGACACATAGGAGGGGGGGGGGGGGGGGCAATTTGTTAAATGGCTGCAGGAAATGTGCACACAATACCTCGGGTAGCCGTCGTCACTGACAGCAACGTAGGGAGTGGGGGAAGTGGGGGAAGGAATGTGGGGGGGAGTGTTGGGGGAGGTGAGGGAGTGAATGTGGGGGAAGTGAGGGAGGGAGTGGGAGAGGGAGTGGGGGAGATGGAGTGTGGTGTGGGAGATGGTGTGGGGAGGGAGTGGGGGGGGTGGAGTGGGAGAGTGAGTGGAGAGGGGAGGGAGTGGGGGGAGTTGGTGGGTGGGGGGGGAAGGAGTGGGGGAGGGGTGAGGGGGGGGGGGGGGGGGGGGGGGGGGGGGGGGGGGGGGGGGAGGCGGAGGGGCAGGAGATTAGAGCTGGGTGGTGGAGGGGGTTAGAGGGGTTAAGGGGGGATCCATGCCGGCTTGACCACCCGCCGAACCCGGCTGACCCAAGCCCGGGTTCAGGTCTGGCCTCCGTCAGGGGGCGTTGGTCAGCGGTTAGCCTCCTGACACCCATAACTCATGCTAGCCACTAAGGGGGGCTTGACCAGACTTAAGCAGACACCCACCCCCACCCCCACCCCTCCTACCCCCTTCCCACTGACACTCACACACTGACAGATACACAATCTCTCTCCCTACAGTCTCTCTTCTCTCTCTGCTCTCTCTCGACTCTTTCTCGTCTCTCCCCTCTCTATCCTCTCTGTCACTCCTCTCCAGTTCCCCTCTCCCTCGCTATATCCCCCTCTCCCCTCGATCTATGCTCTGCTCTCTCTCTCCCATATCCCTCCCCGATCTCCTCTCTTCTCTCTCTCTCCCCTTATCCCCTCTCCCTCGGCTATCCTATCTCTCTCCAATCTCCCTCACCTATCCCCCTCTCTCCCATCTCTCTCCCCCCCATCACCTCTCTTATATCCTCTCTCTCCCCTCTCCCTCCCATATCCCCCTCTCACCCCCATCCCTACCCTATCTCCTCTCCCTCCCCTATCCCCTCTCTTCTTCACTCGTCTTCCTTTCCCACTATCTCCCTCTCTATCCCCATTTCCTTAACCCTTATTCCTCTCTCTCCCCCTCTCCCTCCCATATCTCCTCTCTCTCGCCTCCATATCTCCTATCCCTCCCCTATCTCCTCTATCCCTTCTCCCTCCCCTATCGCCCCTCTGTCCCTTATCTCCTCTCCTCTCTCGCCCTTTCCTCTTTTTCTTTCTTTCTTCCCGCTGGCCCCAGCTGGGCACTGCCTCCGCGATATCAAGATAGCAAGGAAATGTCAATGACCGCACAACACCCCCCCCCCCCCCCCCACACACACCACACACCGCCACCCACCACCCAAGCACACTCTGCATACAAGCAACAAATGGCATGTGGAAGAGCTCAGAAACCATTAGAAGCCCTCCTACGCAAATAGTCAAACAGGAGAACTGGACGTTGGGGTACTCCGGTGCCTGTTGACTGTTTAGATTTGGTCAAAGAGCAAACAGAATTAAGTGCAGGGCAACAAGGCCGGGTTAAGCGCATGGTCAACGCGGTGAGGAGGGAGGGTGGATAGGGGGGGGGGGGGGAGGAGGGGGCGAGGCATTGGTGGGTGTACTCAGCGGAACTCGCTATCCAATATGATATATATCACCAAATACATGATAATGATATACACGATATACATTATTTATATTATATATTATATATATGAATTATAATATATATGAATTATCATATATAATATATAACTATATATTACATATATAATATATATCATATATATCATATATATTATATATATCATATATATTATATATATTATATTTATTATATATATTATATATATTATATATATATTATATATATTATATATATTATATAATAGTTTAATATAATAATAATATACAATATATAACCATATACTATATGTTGATATATATGGTGATAAATATATATGAGTGTCGGGTTTTGTGGTGAGATGGTAGTTAGCTCACAATAAATAATATATTTGTATCGCGCAGATACTAGTATGGAGAATAACACTATTAACAGAATTTTTTGAAACTTTTCGATTATTCATACTTGCCTAGCTCTTTATCTTCCTCACATTATATAACAGTGCTAGACACGTACAGCATATATTATCTATTTTATACACATGCATGTATAAACTCAGATAGAACCTATTCATAGAGAGATACTCATTGCTATAGCTAAGCTTTCAGAGCCTATAGAGTCAACTTGTCCATTTGACCTCTCCTCTCCTGACCGGACAGTGTGGTGTGTGTGTGTGTGTGGTGTGTGTGTGTGTGGTGTGTGTGTGTGTGGGGGGGGGGTTATATGCCGGCCGCAGCCTGAGCAGGCCTGCCAGGCCAGTGGTCAGCGACCGACTGACCCTGACCCGGCCCGGGGGGAGGCGGGAAGGTGACGGTTGGTTGGAGATAGGGATCGGGAGTCTTGGATCCGGGCGCCGGGATCAGCGCTGGGGATCGGCGGGGGCGGCAAGGGAGCCGGGCCGCCGCCTGACCAGCGTACTGCCGGGCCCATTGTAAGGGGGAGGCGGAGTGGGACGGGGAGGGTGGTGGTGGTGGTGGGGGGGGGGGGATAATGGTTGTGGTGGGGTGGCGGGGATCGAGGTGGTGGTTGTGGTAGCAGTGGTGGTGATGGTGATGGTGATGGGAGCAGTGGTGGTGATGGTGGTACTGGTGGGAGCAGTGGTGGTGATGGTGGTGGTGGTAGTGGTGGTGGTGGGAGCATTGGTGGTGATGCTGGTTGTTGTAGTAGTGGTGGTGGTGCTGATGCCAGTGGGTGGTGGTTGTTGTAGCAGTAGTGATGATGGTGATGGTGATGGTGATCATGGTGATCATGGCAGTAATTGTGATGGTGGTGGTGGTGGTGGTGCGTGTGGTGGGGTGGGGGTGGTTCTTACCATCCAGCAGTCATGGCGACCATTACACGAAAGAACTGCATGTTATTCTCGCTAACAATAGTAACATGCATGCCCACCTTCAGGACCCACCTTTAGATCCGGCACTCGCCCTTTGTCTACAAGCAACAAGAAAGGAGCGAGAAAAGAAAGAAAGAAAGAAAGAAAGAAGAGACCAACGAGCTGGCCATATGTCCCTGCATCTTTGTATGGCATAACATGAAAGGTTGTTAGTCCATCAGCAGTATTCTGTATTCTACCATAATGGCACGGTACACGGTGGCCATATCGGTAAATTCAAAGGCTTCCTATGTGCAATGTCGCGAGTTTGAATTCCAGTCGAGTCAAACCAACGACTTACAAAATTGATATTTGTCGCTACCAAGCCTGGCACTTGGCATTAATAGGAAGGTTGATAGGGCTATGAGTATGAGTGGTTAGCTCAATATCAGGATAATGTGACTGAGTGGGATATCAGGTCATGATGCTGAAGGAATCTGATGGAAGGAATGTGAAGGAGCTGAGCTGAAGATAGGAAGGAAGGGCCTGGTCTCCCAGTGGCGCAGCACTATAAAGTCGCCATGAGTGTGCACTGTCACAAGTCGGGAGTCATCCTGATATGGCGTTAAGGGTACATTCCTTACACGCGGTATGTGGTATGCGAATGCGAATGCGAATGCGACAACAAATCGAAATGCCTTGAAGCCTATGGGCTACATTCCTTACATGCGGCATGCGGCTGCGAATACTGAATCGGTCCATGTAGCGATCGGTGCGGCATGCGAATGCGAATGCCCATAGACAACAGTGTTAGAGAAACCTGACACTATGTGTGTGGGTGTGGGTGAAAGGACCCAAACCGTTTGCATACCGCATACCGCATGCCGCATGCCGCGTGTAAGGAATCCTAGCTTAAGATGTTGTTAGGACGCACAACTCCAACAAATACAAACCATAATGTAGTCATAAACATCTTTAAAATGTGGACCCTGTCACTAGTGTCAGTGTCACACGCAAACCACTAATTTCCGGTTTGGGCGTCGACCAATCAATTCACCGGCAACGGATCACGTGGTTGTTGTGGTCAGTAAATGAATGGATAAATAAATAAATAAACAAATGAAGCCCGAGTGAAACCAATCGTATTCATTGCCACTTAGTGCAGTCACTGTGCAGGTAGTTTCCCACCCACCACACACACACACATCTCCACACACACACACACAGCACGCGCTGTCACGGCTCCATCTGCTGCGGTGGTCAGTCAGCCACGACTATACCTACACACATTACTTTAATTCCCCCTCTCCCGTCTCGAAAACCCCTTAGAGCGCCATCACCATCACCATCACCCCGTGGGCGCCGGCCTGCGGCGCGGTGAGGGTAGCGGGGCGGGGAGAGACGGGGGCAGGGCGGGGAGAGAGACGGGGGGGGGGGGGCAGGCAGGGCGGGCGGGGGCCTGACGGGGAAAGGCGGGGGCCAGGCGGGGGAGCGGGGTGGGTGTAAAGTGGGAGAGTGGGGACGGGGGGCGGCTGGGTAGAGAAGCGGACTGGTGGGAAGCGGGTGGCAGGGCAGGGCGGGGCGGGGGAGAGCGGGGTGGAGTAAGGCAGGACATGGCAAGCCGTGGAAGAGCGAGGCAATGCGGGGAAAGGCGGAGCTCCGCGGGGCGGGGCTGGGCGTGGCGGGCCCAGGGCGGGGCGGGGCCCGGGTACGCGCTACGCCGGGCTGCACCTTATTATTAGCCACGTTTGTAAAGCTACACCGCCGTGCCTTTTGTGGCCACTGACCACAGCCACGGCGCGCAGCCCCTCACACACAATGGTGGGCCACGTGACCACACGGGCAGCGTCCCTCCCCCTCCCCCTCCACCGCCCACCCACACCCACCCGCGCCAGGGCGTGTGTGGTTCGCGCCCGAATACATCGGGAGTGTATGGTCAGTGGGACATGGACACCCCGGCTTCCTAATGACATCTCTATAGCCAGACCTGACGCCGGGACCATCTCCCCCCCATCTCTCCCCATCTCCCACCCCATGGGGTGCGGCCAGGTGCGGGTGTGTGTGTGTGTGTGGACGTGTGTGTGCGCGTTGTGCATGTGGGTAGGTGGGTGTGTGGTTCTGTGGGTAGGTGGGTGTGTGGTTCTGTGGGTGTGTGGGTGCGTGTGTGTGCGTGCGTGTGGGCGTGTGGGTAGGTGGATGTGGGCGTGTGTGCGTGTGTGGGTGTACGGGTAGGTGTGTGTGTGGTTCTGTGGGTAGGTGGGTGTGTGTGCGTGCGGGTAGGTGTGTGTGTGGTTCTCTTGGTAGGTGGGTGTGTGTGCGTGTGGGTAGGTGGGTGTGGGCGTGTGTGCGTGTGTGTGGGTGTGCAGGTAGGTGTGTGTGTGGTTCTGTCGGTAGGTGGTTGTGTTGTTCTGTCGGTAGGTGGGTGTGTGGGTGTGTGTGCATGTGTGTGCGTGCGTGTGTGCGTGTGTGTGGGTGTGCGGGTAGGTGTGGGTGTGGTTCTGTGGGTAGGTGGGTGTGCGTGGGTGTGTGCGTGTGTGCGTGCGGGTAGGTATGTGTGTGCGTGTGTGTGCGCGTGTGGGTGTGTGAGGTGTCGTGTGTACATACAGCCACCTCCCATCTCAGCTCCCATCAATGTCGGCTTTGTAACGTAGCTGGACAGCTTACGGAGGGGGGAGGGAGAGGATGAGAGGGGGGGGGAGGGAGGGAGGGGAGGGGGAAGGAGAGGGGAGGCCCGTGTACAAACAGCCTTAACGGTACCGCCTTAATTACCGTATTAACCAGATTAAACACGCCGCTGTTTGTGTGTGGCGCGTGTGTGGCAGACACATACATACACACATACGTACAAACACATGCACAAATACATACATACATACATACAGACACTCTGTAGTGACCCATCGGTAGAGCGCAAAATTCCCGTGTGAAAGATCAGGAGTTTGAATCCCGACCGAGTCAAACCAATGGCTTACCAAAATTGATACTTGTCGCTACCTAATACAGCGCTCGGCATTAGTAGGATAACGCAAGGACTGGTTAGTTCCTTATGAGGATAATGTGACTGCATGGGATATCAGGTCACGGCTGCAGTGGGGCAGCACTATAAAATCACAATGGCTGTGCACTGTCACAAGTCAGTACCTGTCCTGGTGATAGGACCATAGATGTTGCTAGGATGTAAAACCCCAATAAACAAACAAAACCTTAGGACCCACACTATGCGGTCCCCGAGTCGATGGTGCGCTGTGCGCTGTGTGTGTGTGGGGGGGGGGGGGGGAGTGTCGGGGGGGGGGGGGACCACCGGTCAGACGAACGCACTAATCCCATAAGCCATACCCGGCCATTGATTGGCTACCGCAGCTAATGTGTTGTTTGGACAGTGGGCAGCATTTGGTGGTGGCCTTCTGAGGGCTGAGGGCTGAGGGCTGAGGCCTGGGAGCTGGGAGCTGAGGGCTGGGCGGCGTTAGGGTCTGAGCGGTAGTCATGGTCAATATTTGACGAGTGAGTGCTGGTCAATAGGCACACAGCCCGGTAAGTCTCTTAAAGGAGCAAAGGTCAATAGGTCTCTTAAATGTGCAGTGGTCAGTAGCACTTCCCGTCGTTGCTTAATGTTTATTAAAGGTGCACTGGTTAATCAGCAATTGTCAGTCGGACATCTGCAAAAGAAGGAGCATTTACTGCTCTTGAAACTTAAAGGGGCACTGGGTAATCAGTGTTGGTCAGTAGGACTATTCCTAAAGGAGGAACATTTACTGCTCTTAAAGAACCACTGCTCTTAAAGAGGCACTGCTTAATCAACACTGGTCAGTACGACTTCTCGCAAAGAAGGAACTGTGGTTGTTTACTACTCTTAAAGGGGCACTGGCTCATCAATACTGGTCAGTAGGATTTCTCGTAAAGGACTTGGGATATTGGGACTTTAATGCTCTTAAAGGTTCACTGGCCACTCAATATTTCCCTCGCGGGGCGCACCATTCTCTTAAAGGTTCTTAAAGGTGCACTGCTCAATTGGCCTCTTAAAGGCTCTGCTGGGCAATAATAGTCCACTTTGTTAAGGGGACAGTGACTGACCCATAGACCTGGGAGGCTCGGGCCGCGATGGCTCCCTTGGGTGAGGCAATTGCAGTTCGCGGTCTCAGCGACTGACCCTTGGCGACCACATAAAGTCGGCCACCCCCGACCGTATCTGGGCACCATCACGGTGTAGACGCTATCAGGTTCAGACACCGGGCACCAGCGGGCCATATACCACGGGCTGACTGACCATTGGCCGGTGTCGCAGTTTGAATGGGGATTGCAATGCACATGTGTCAAAGTCGAATGGCAAGCCTGAAATCTTTTCAAGAATTTCTGGCTTGCTTCTGTCTGTGGAGGAGATCAAGCAATGATTCTTTCAGGAATCGTTGTAGTGAATATTTTATGTTATAATATATATATTATCCTCTGCAATAACAAGTTAACAAGCAATTAACAAGTTATTAAACCTGGGTACAATCTCAATCAGGCAGAAAATGCATGCGGATGCGCATTGTGAAAACCACTGATTTAAACTGGGTACCCTTTTAAACTGTGACACCGGCAATGCGACCAGGGTGGGGGGAGAGGTGAGAGGGGGAAGCTAGATCATCCCACCGACCAATCAATCAATCATTCAATCAGTCATGCAGTAATTCAATTACCGCGCACTAATAAAATATCAATCAGCTAATAGTGCGTAGCGTCAAACCGCTCCCAGTTCTATATCGGATAATACTAGTATTGTTACTGTGCTATATCATACTGTACCGCCCAAAACACCCACCCACCCACCCACCCACACCAGCCAGTCTTGAAACACCCCCACCCACCCACTACATAGAGTGATATTAGTACTATCTCGTCCCCTCATTTCTCAATTCTCACGCATCCACGGCACCATATATATGTGAATGTTTGTTTGTTGTTTTACGTCCTAGAAACATATATGGTCATATCAGGACAGAGTATGTGAATATACCACTACAATGGCATTACCACCACCCTCCACCCCCACCACCACATACACTCCCATCCTCCCCATCTCTCTATCCCGTTCACACCTCTGAATATACCCGTCCTCACATCATCACCCCCCTCCCCCCCCTCCCACCCACAATACCTCCCACAACGACTCCCACTGCTCTCACAACACCACACCCCATCAGTCAACTGCTGCCACCCGATGCTCAGTGTGTGTGTGGGGATGGGGGTGGGGATGGGAGGGGGTATTTGTAGGGGTCACGCCACAGACTAGGAGTAGTAGGAATCTCCGCATCCTTGCTGAGGGAAGACATACTGGTCATAAAGTATGTACCACCAGAGGGCGAGATTGTACATGAATGATACTGTTCGCAGTTTTAATTGTAACCTACTTAGAGCAGACATAAAGTATGTCCCGGCAGAGGGCGACAGTGTTTATGATGTTCTCTGCGGTTTTAATTGTAGCCTACTTAGATCATACATAAAGTACGTATCGCCAGAGCGCGGCAATGTATATGATACTGTAAGTTGTCTTAATTGTAAACTATTATAGCGTTACATAAAGTATGTACCGGCAGAGGGCGACAGTGTGTATGATACTCTCTGCGGTTTTAATTGTAGCCTACTTAGATCATACATGAAGTACGTATCGCCAGAGGGCGACAGTGTATATGATACTGGCACTAGTGGCAGTTGTCTTAATTGTAAGCTATTATAGCGTTACATAAAGTATGTACCGCCAGAGGGCAACAGTGTAAATGATACTGGTTACGGTTTTAATTGTAGCCTATTTACTAGAGCATACATAAAATATGTACCACCAGAGGGCGACAGTGTATGATAGGCCTAATGTTTGCGGTTTTAATTGTAGCCTATTTACTAGAGCATATATAAAATACGTACCGTCAGAGGGCGACAGTGTATATTTTTGGGGAGTTTTCAGTCGCATTGGTGCTCTAACTCTAAGGCCTCAAATTTGCAGCACTGAATTGGCACCGCTGAAAGCAGTCCCATGTGGTCGGGAGTTGACTTCCGATGGGTAGTGATCAGAGGAATTGGGGGGGTGGGGGGGGAGGAAAAAGGCAGCCTAAGGAGCCCAACTCTATATGGCTGGGTGTGTATGTGTGAGGGTGTACGTATGTGGAGTGTGTGGGTGCATAGACGGTGTGTATGTGTGTGGGGTGTGGTGGGTAGGTGTGTGGGGTGTGTGTTGAGGGGGCGTGTCCGCTTCTCAGGGTGTGGCTGAACCATACTACCTGTCTGCACGTCTAATACCATCTATCAGTATCACCCCCCCCCCCTCACCCCTACCCCTATAATATATACCCTGCCTTCCACGATTCCCCCCCACCCCCTCCCCCAGTCTTTCCACACTCCCCCATCATAAGCCATTTACAAGGCCGAGGCGCGTTGTGTATGTGTGTATGTATGTGTATGTGCGGGCGTGTGTGTGTGTAGGTGCGTGTGTATGTGTATGTGTGTATGTGTATGTGTGTGTATGTGTGGGCGTGTGTGTGTGTGTGTAGGTGTGTGTGTGTGTCTGTCGGAGGGCAGGACCAGCATCGACCATTGCCGGACGCCTGGAAGCCCGGACGGCCGGTAATTATTCCATAAATTTGCATACGGTATTTGTTGCATCTCGTGGCTTAATTGCGGGTCGCGGCTCGGCCCGGCAGGCAGTGGAAACAATAAGGCGGTGATTAATTTGTGTGAGTTGTAGTAACCGCCTCGGCCGGCCCCGGGCCTGGCGCCGACGTGCCAAGTGCACGGGCCGGGCGGGAGGTGCTGCCCATCAATCAGCCCCGCCCGCCGCCCGCCGCCCGCCGCCCGCCGCCCGCCGCCCGCCGCCCGCCGCCCACCGAGCCTAATCACTGCCGCCACGGCTGGACTGGGCTGGACTGTGCTGGACTGTGCTGGACTGTGCTGGACTGTGCTGGGCTGGGCTGGGCTGGGCTGAACTGGACTGGGGTATGTGGCTGCGGCTGCGGCTGCGGCTGCGGCTGCGGCTGCGGCTGCGGCTGCGGCTGCGGCTGCGGCTGTGGCTGTGGCTGTAGCTGGTTTGGCAGCGACGTCACCAACCCGACCGTAGGAGCAGCATGAAAACCTTAATGAACTGGGAAGTGCGGAGAGTCAACCCCCTGCCAACCCAGGCTTAAGATTAAAGCTGCATAGTCCGATGAAATATCAAATTTTCAAAACCAAACCAGTTATCTAGTTTTGATTTTACATATCTACCTTAGATACTGATGCACTTATTAAGCATTTGTTTCTGCGTAGAAGGCAATACTGAGTCAATTTAACAGAACCTGTTACTGCAGAAATCTATGGTGTCAAGAATTTTGGCAAGCTTGCCAAAACTAATTTCCCATGTTTGCACTCAAAATAATTCAAATGTTTACCATTTAAAATAAAAGTAACTTTGAACTAATATAACGTAGATACTAGTGATCGATCTAATATATTTATCTCAGAAAAAATACAGAAATTCAAAACCATCGGACTATGCAACTTTAAGAGCAGTACCGAGACTTTAATGAACTGGTAAGGGAGGACCGTGACCAGTTGAAAGGCGAAGGAACTAACTGGTCCCAGCACAGCCTAGAGACTAATGAACTGGGAAGGGTGGAGAGTGACCCCAGAGCCAACCCAGGCATAAGATTAAGAGCAGTACCGGGACTTAGGAGTTAAGGAACTAACTGGTCCCATCACAGCATAGATACCTTAATGAAGTGGAAAGGGAGAGGGGGGATGGTGACCAGTGGAAAGATTAAAGTACTAACTGTTCCCCACACTGAGTCAGAGGTGAGAGCAGTCCGGAGACCTTAATACAATTATGAACTGTGAAGGGTGGAGGGAAACAATAATGAATTAACTGGTCCCCGCGCCACAATGCTCAGCCATGAAAGAAGAGGCGCGGGGACCAGTAACAGCCTCAATTTGCCTGCAAAGAAAAAAACAAGCAAAACTAAAATACATCGATACACATTCAATCATGAGACCTCAAACCAATGAGCAGCTCAATACGCCACTGATAAATAGAGTTACTCATGGACCCAGGAGATGATGCAGTGGATCTTCTATTGCATAGGGCACAAGGATCGTGGATAATCCACTTGGATAACTCTGAGGTATCTGCCTAGATAGCGAGCAGGTCACTGACCATTATCTGAAGGAGGCACTCACTCATTGCTCACTCACTCAGTGTTGAGAGCAGCTCACTGAGTCACTCAGTCAGCCATTGAGCAGCCACACGAAGGCAGTCTTTAATAACCTTAAAACCGGAATTAGCCCGCGTACCGGACGTCGACTTGATGACAGGTTTGCTCAGAATCAGGAAAAAAAAGGTGACTCGAGTTGAATAATGGGTAATGGTGTTGGTAGTTCAATCTGCAGGGACAAATAGTTTTGCGCCTGTCTTGACATGTTCTTGCCAGTGGGATACCTCTATTTACTCCCCAAGAGAGTGTCGCTGGTAACTTGCAAAAGCCATCAGCACTTCAACACCTTTGCAGGCAGCTTTCATGAAATAAAATGAAAGCAGTCTTTGTCGCCTCGCGACCGACAGCATGATGATGATGATGAGTTCAATCTCCCAGTGGCGCAGATCTATGAAGCCACCATGAGAGCGCACTGTCACAAGTTGGTACAACAAATACCGCATTCACCTCTTCATAAGACTTGTCTGTCGCTCGATTCTGACTACATTCACACATGGGTCAATAACAGGGCTGGCTTCGAATCGTGCCTTACTAGTGCTCTTACATCTTACTCAGTGTGGGGAACAGTTAGTACTTTTATCTTTCCACTGGTCACTGTCCCCTCTCCCTTCCCAGTTCATTAGGGTTTCTCTATGTTGTGCTGGGACCAGTTAGTTCCTTAACCTTTCAACTGGTCACTGTCCTCCCTTACCATTCCGGTACGCTTGCTAATCAGGTAACCTGCGGCTATAAAAAAAACAAAAAAACTCAAATATCCTGTATTAGCTATTACATTATCACACACACATATACTCGCTTCTCTATTTGTTTGCTTCTCCCATAACTCACCACCTATCCCGCCATGTGGAGAGATGGGTAAAAGTACCACATTCCGATCGTCGCGAAGCTGACTATCTCTGGCCATGTCGTGGGGCTCCGTCCCCGTCCCCTCACCACCACCACCACCACCACCACCTCCTCCTAACCTCCTGAAAAGGTGGGGGTGGGGTGGGGGATTGGTGGGGCTACTTCGCCCGCCGAAGGGCAATAGACCTGCCATGTCGGTAGCGGCCCTGCGTGTCACCAGCTCCGGCACTTGTCCCCCTCCCCCGCCCCCGCAACCCCCGCCCCTCACTACCCCCGCCCACCGACCCTGTGTTGTAACCGACATGATACCCGCGCTGCGCTGGATGGAGGGCAGTGAGGGGAAGGAGAAGGAGGGGGTAGGGGAGTAGGAGGGGTAGGGGGAGCGCCCGGCGCTGACACAGCCACAGGCGGCGCTGACCACGTAGTGAAGCCGTGCCCAGTCACCCCGCCGCCCCCCGGCCGCTCCATGTCCGTCGCCCGGCGCCGCGCCCCGCCGCCCGGTGTGACAGTGCATTGTCCGCGGGTCATGGCCATCCGCATGAAGATGTTACATCAGACAGTGGACAGTCAGCTTAACGGCTAATTTTAGTCGAGGCGGCGCGCTGATCCCACAGCCTCCGGGCTTGATCCCTGGCCACTTGGCCTCCCCCCGCCCGCCGGCCCCGACAGCACCTCTGGCCCCTTGCTGTCAGGCCGTGTGACAGTCTCATTTACCGCGTCCTGTTCAGTTGCCTGCTGCCCCTGACCCCGGTGTCTAACAAACTGGACAACGCATGGAGGAGGGTGACGATCGAGAAGGTGTAGGTAGGGAGTTAGGGGAGGGGGGAGGAAAAGGGAGAGAGGAGGAGGAAAAGGGAGGAGGGGAAGGGGGTAGGAGGGACGGGGGAGGGAGGGAGGATGGGGAGGAGGGGGAGAATGGAGGGATGGAGGTGGGAAGAAGGAGGACGGAGGGAGGAAGGACGGGAGGAGGGGATGGGATAGGAGAGGAGGCAGAGTGAGGAGGGAGGAAGGGAGGAGGGAGAGGCGGCGACGGAGGAGGGAATCCTGAGGGCTGGCCGTTGGTAACAGGGTGCAAGTGGTGGGAGTCCGGTGGGGGAGGAATCGCTGCACGGTGTATATGGTGTTATGTGCTTGTCGGTGTTATGAGTGTGCTTGTGAGTGTGTGTAGGTTACTGGATGGGAAGGAGGAATCAATTCTTGTTCTGTCCTTACTTAAAGCCACCCGCCTTACCCACCAACACCCACCCCCTTCTCTTTATGGTAGTTAAGTTATAACCTCCTCTCATCCTCCCTCCACCCCTCTTCCACCAATAAATCAACTAACGACATCCTCACCAACCTACACTCCCCCCCTAACCCAACCAACTCCTCCAGCTCGACAGAACACCCTACTCAAGACCTGCCATCTTACGGGCGCCCGCTCAGCCCATCTGAGGCAATTGCGTCCCTCCTTCCACGACCGGATTGAGGACATGCCGGTCGATTAGGAGTGTTGTACTGGCGTTCGACCGCCGCGCTGTACGGGGGGGGGGGGGCTCTGGAAGTCAGGGAAAGGCCCTTAGCTTCAGTAGAAGTCGTAGGAGGACAATGGACCCATAATCAAGTGTAGTGGTCAGACAAGAGACAATGGGTGGCGTGCCCCGGTGACCGCAGCACTATAAAGCACTTGAACGCCGGGCCCGGGAAAGCCCGCCAGCCCTGTCTGTCTTATTTGAGATGGCCCCAATCGCCCAGATGACCTCCCACCCCCCCTCCCTCACCCCCTCACCCCCCCCCACCCCCCCCCCCCCCCCCCCCCCCCCCCCCCCCCCCCCACCCCCCCCCACCCCCCCCCCCCCCCCCCCCCCCCCCCCCCAACACCTCCCCACATTCCGCGCCGCGCACAGAGCACACTGAACAATCAGACACACACAAACCACCTCACTCCTCTCAAATGATTCCCGTTGCTTATTTGGACATGGCAAAAAATATATAAATCCACGCCGCAGGTGGTTGCCTTAGGTAGACGGGTGAAACAGAATCATTACCATTTGCAACCAAGCCTCAGACGCGCCATACTGCATCACACCGCACCGCACCGTCCGCACCGCACCGCACCGCACCGCACCGCACCGCACCGCACCGACTGGCTGGTTGAACTTGGCGCAAGGTCAGGCTCGGTTTGTCAATGTCATCTTGGAGCACACAACGACGTCAGGCTTGTGAGTCATTAGAACGAGGTGGAGTAAGGAGGCACAGGGGTTGGGGGGGGGGGGGGGTAGGCTAACTCTCTCAGTCTCAGTCTCACAAGTCTCACAACAGTCTCACAACCGTCTCACAACAGTCTCACAACAGTCTCACAACAGTCTCACAACAGTCTCACAACAAGTTCTTACAACAGTCTCACAACAGTCTCACAAGTATCACACCAGTCTCACAACAGTCTCACAACAGTCTCACAACAGTCTCACAACAGTCTCAGAAGTACCACACCAGTCTCACAACAGTCTCACAACAGTTTCACAACAGTCTCACAACAGTCTTACAAGTACCACAACAGTCTCACAACAGTCTCACAAGTACCACAAATTTCACAAAGTACCACTACGTTCAACAAGTACCACATACAGTCTCACTACAGTCTCTACATACCGTAACTCACATCAGTCTCACAACAGTCTCACAACAGTCTCACAACAGTCTCACAACAGTCTCACAACAGTCTCACAACAGTCTCACAACAGTCTCACAGTCTCAGTGAAGCTGCTGGGCGGTTAAACCTTTTAAAGCGATTATCGCTGATTGCCCTGCTTCGTGACGGGATTACCGCCGTCAGTGGTGACCGGCGAGATTAAGGCGGCGGCATTTGCATGTCAATGGTCAGCCGGATTAGAGGGATCGGCATCATTGTGATCTGCCATTCAAACCTTTAGTGGTTTTAAACTTTGGCTGCTGATGCGATCTGCGTCGTGCACGGTGCCCGGTGGCTGGTGAGTCCAGAGGCACATGCTGTCATATTCGTAGAGGGAATAAAGCCTTTTAAGTTTTATATTCTGTCGATATTCCTGGCCCATGGTGTGGTCAACAAGACAGCTCATGGATGCAATGCAAGGACAATAGAAAAGCAAACTAAAGTTATTTTATTCCTGAACTGACCTGTGTTTTGTTGTTGTTGACTTTTTGTGTGAGGTATAAAGCACCTATGCAAATATTACCCATGTATGTGGAAGTAATTCGGCAAAGATAATTCCATGAAGATGGGCTAGAATACTAGAAATAGATAGATTTATCAGGACAGCCACTGGTCACTGGTTTGTAGTAGTCAGAGTCAGGTGACCGTGTGAGGTTTCTAGGGCTAAGGACGCCGTGATTAACGCGTGATTACTCCACGCTACCCGTGACGTCACAGTTATAAAAGGTTGTGTTAGTGGGTGGTGGAGACGAGGAGGGGCGGGGGGGTGGGGGGGGGACGGGGACGGGACGGGAAGGGAGGGAATGGAAGGGATTGGAATGGAAGGGAGGGGACAGCCGTAAGGGAAGGGAGGGAAGGGGATCGGAAAGAGAAGGGAATGGGAGGGAGGGGGGAAAGGGAAGGGAGGGGATGGAGGTGAAGGGAGAGGGAGGGGAAGGGATGGAGGGAGGGGATGGGAAGGGATGGGTGGGAAAGGGGGGGAATGGGACTGAGGGGGAAGAGGAACGGGGGTAGGGAAGGGGAGGGGAAGGGAAGGGAAGGGAGGGGAAGGGAAGGGAGGGGAAGGGGAGGGAGGGGAAGGGAAGGGAAGGAGAGGGGAAGGGAAGGGAAGGGAGGGGAAGGGAAGTGGAAGGGAGGGAAGGGGAGGGAGGTGGGAAGGGTGGGGGGAAACAGGAGGGTGAAGGGGATGGGATTAGGGAGGGGTAGCGGAAGGGCGAGGGAGGGGGATGGGAAGGGATGGGAAGGGAGGGGAAGGAATGTGAAGGGAAGGGGAATGGAAGGGAGGGGAGAGGAGACGTCGGGAAGGGAGGGAAGGGGGAACGGGAACAGAAGGAAAGGGAGGGAAAGGAGGGAGGTGAAGAGAAAGAAAGGGAAAGTGGGGTGGGGGAGTCGGGGAGTGGGTCATGGTCGAGCAGGAAGGGAAGGGAGGGATGGAGAAGAAGAGAAGGGAAGGAGGGGGTTATTCCTCTAGAAAGACCATATTCCCCAGTCTGGTCCCTGTCCACACCTTACACTTGGTCGATGTCTATCCGGACAGCGGTGTTCGCACCTCGAATCTCGGGGGCAGACGACATGTTCGCAGCGTACGCCCCCCACTTCATAACGAACCATGCAACCATCTTACCCGGCGCTACTGGGTACTCAGAACAATACCCCCCCCCCCACCCGCCCCCGATCCCCATACACTTCACACACGATGATGGGGCAGCAGGGTGAGTGTCAGCGTCATGTGTATTGGCTCATCGCCGTGTATTGGAGAATTGACCAGACGAATCCCCGTGGGAGGGATGGTGGGGGGAGGGGGTAGGGAGATGGCGGGAGGGGGGGAAGTAGGGGTAGGGGGGGGATTCGGGGAGCGGAAGGGGGCGGGAAGTGGATGGAGAAAGGAGGGGAGAGGGAAGGGAAGCAGAAGGGGTCGGGGGGAGGATGATGAGGGTGAAGAGGGGGGGGGGGGAGTGGGATTTTGTAGGAATAGGAAAATGGGGGGTCGATAACAGTTGGGGGGGGTGAGGGGGCTTAGGTGGAAGGGTGGGTGGGTTGGGGGGGTTTGCAGCGGTGGGGGGGCGGGGTGAATTTGGGAGCAGTTGGGATGTGGGGGTTTGGTATCTGATGTGGGGTTACGGGTGATTTGCTAGCAGTGAGTGTGTGTGTGGGGGGGGGGGAGGAGGTTGCTAGATGTGGGGCTGGTGGTTGTAGTTACCAAGAGGGGTGGTGGAAGTTGGCTGGGGTTTGGTGTGGTGGGGTGCGTGTGGTGTGGTGGGGTGTGGTGGGGTGTGGTGTGATGGGGTGGGGTGGGGTCGGCGTTGCTTGAGGAGGATGACGGGGGGGGGGGGGGGTTGAGGGGTAGACGACCAACAATGCTGACGAATCCCATCCACATGACAGTCACGCTTACTCACTGTGGTTCGGCCGAGGGTCACATGACTGCAGCGAGAGGGCCACACGGCGGGTATGGGTCACGTGACTACACTGAGGGCCACACGGCGCGAACTGACCGCCGGTGTCCAGCAGTGAGTGACGCTGAAAGTGGACATGCAGTTCTTCCACACGCGCTGACCAGTCAGCCGAGCGGACAGGTTAATTCGGCACAAACTGACCAACTGACCAACACAGATGTCTCTCTCTACACACACCCCTTCTCCACACACACACCTCCACACACACACACACACACCTCCACACACTGCGTGCTGACCGGCCGGTGGAGGTGGTGGTGAGCGGCGAAAGGTGAAGAGACTGCTGATGCCGGATAGTCCCACTACCACTAGGACTACTAGTCATACTAGTGCTAGTTGTATTACTACTAGTACTAGTATTCAGCATGTTGTTGTGGAGGTAGTTGTGGTAGTAGTATTAGGACTATTACTGCTACTACTACTAGTAGTAATACTAGTACTAGTAAGAACTGATAAGTACAAGCATTACTACTACAACTATGAGTTAAGTACTAGTACTCCTAGAGGGTACTACTAGTACTACACTAGTAGCACTAGTGATACTACTATTGCTACTAGTACTACTAGCACTACTAGTATTGAACCACTAGTAGTTGTACTGGTAATCAACATGTCGCGGTATATTAGTAGTAATACTAATAATAGTAATAGTCGTACTCCTACAACGACCACAATAACTGCGATTACATGATGTCTACTACTAGTACTAATACTACTAGTAGTCCTAGAACCAGACCTCTATGACCACATTTTGACTACTTCCACGACTACCACGACGCAACCTCGTGCTGGCCGGGTGGTGCCTCGTGCTGGCCGGGCTGTGCCTCCGCCTGCAGGCACAGTTATAATTGGGTGGTCCGGTACGCCTGCTCAGGCACCGGGCAATAGGCCACTGTCTGAGTGGAGGTGTGGGCCCGTCTGTTTGTGTGTGGTCTGAGTGTGTGTGGTGTGAGTGTGTGTGTGTGGTGTGGAGGGGGGGGGGGGGTCCGGAGGAGACAGGCCGGCCACAGACATGTGTGGTCCTGCCTCAGTTCTCTACCTAACCCCCTCCCCCACCTCCACCAGCACATACCCCCGCCCCCCCCCCCGCCCCGCTCTCCCACAAAAAGCCTGGAGGAGGCATGGTGGACAAGACAGTCCATTGTCCACGGGACCAGCCTGCGTAAGACAGATCACACACTGTGTGACGCAGTGTGTAACAGACCACCGGGGGCGGAGGGGGGGGGGGGCAGTGCGTGTGTGTGGGAGGGGGGGGGGGAGGAGCAGCATGCACTGGACGCACATTTACTGTAACTACATGTTCTGTACCTGCATGTTCTGTACCTGAATGTTCTGTACCTGCATGAAATGTACCTGCATGAAATGTACCTGCATGAACTGTACCTGCATGAAATGTACCTGCATGAAATGTACAGACTTGTTATGTGCCTACATGTTGTGTACATGCATGTTGTGTACCTGTATGTTGTGTACCTGAATGTTGTGTACCTGCATGTTCTGTACCTGTATGTTCTGTACCTGCATGTTATGTACTTGCATGTTCTGTCCCTGTGTGTTCTGTCCCTGTATGTTCTGCACCTGCATGTTCTGCACCTGCATGGTTTGTACCTGCATGTTATGTCCCTGTATGTGGTGTACCTGCATGAACTGTACCTGTATGTTCTGTACCTGTATGCTCGCTACCTGCAGTGTATGCCTAACTGCATGTTCTGTACCTGTATGTTCTGTACCTGCAGTGTATGTCTAACTGCATGTTGTGTACCTGCATGTTTTGTACCTGCATGTTGTGTACCTGCATGTTCTGTCCCTGTATGTTATGTACCTGCATGAACTGTACCTGCATGTTCTGTACCTGCAGTGTATGTGCAACTGCATGTTCTGTAAGTCTACCTGCATGTTCTGTACCTGGAGTGTATGCGTAACTGCATGTTCTGTAAGTGTAACTGTATGTTCTGTATTAGATACAAGATTCACCCCATACTGCTGCAGTAGGGGTGCAAACCAACCCTATGTAAAAGCTGTCGAAAAAACGGGTCAATGAAATCAGAGCCTAATTTCACAATGTAAGAAGCAACAATTATTCTTTACATCTGTCTTGTTATCAGCCCGCTACCTTTGAGTTGAAAAATATAATATAATATCTAGTTTAATAAGATTTAAAAGTGAAATCGACGGCGGTCTACAGCCGCCATCTTGTCTTTTGGCATTCTCTCCCATTTCACCAACTCTGTGCCTATATAAGTATCCATTTGATACTGGAGGCAGACATTCTACTCCCTGGTCCATACTAAAGCTATTTTTGCCCGTATTTTATCTAGTTCTGTATCTGCATGTTCTGTACCTGTATGTTCTGTAAGTCTACCTGCATGTTCTGTACCTGCATGTTCTGTACCTCCATATACGTACTTGCATGTCTAGTATATCTGACGACCTAAAGATCTACTCAAATGGTCTACGCTGTGGTTAGATGGTACTGGGCTGGTGTTGGTCTGGTGCTGGGCTGGTGTTGGGCTGGTGTTGGCCTGGTGTTGGTCTGGTGCTGGGATGGTGCTGGCCTGGTGTTGGTCTGGTGTTGGCCTGGTGTTTGGCTGGTGTTTGGCTGGTGTTGGGCTGGTGCTGGGCTGGTGTTGGGCTGGTGCTGGTCTGGTGTTGGTCTGGTGCTGGGCTGGTGTTGGGCTGGTTCTGAGCTGATACAGGCTCTAGTGACCCCTGGCTGTTGTTGGACTGTGAAGTGTTATTGTGCTGGTGCTGATGTCTGTTGTCTGTGGTCTGGCTGTTGATGGCTGGGGTCTGGAGTCTAGGGGGTGACAAACTTGGACTTGGACTTGGACTTGGACTTGGACTGGGGCTGTGGCCTGGGTCTGGGGTGTTAGGGGCTGGGTTCTGGGGCCATATGCATGAATCAATGTTAGGGCCATAACCACGGCTAGGCTAGCTCCACACGGCTAAATGTGAGAAATCGGTATGCATGAATCGGTGTTAGCACTAACCGTGAAATTTAGCCTAGGCTAAGCTAAACCATTTTCAAATCAGGTTTTACTGCTAGCCTGGGCGGTTAGTGTGCATGTGTGGGTCTCAATCTATTCAATGCGATCATATTTGACAGAATTACATACTCTAAACGTGATATTTTATTAAATAAACCCTAAATTCGAACCAATAGTAACGCTGCCGCTAAATCGGTGGCAAAATGCATACTGTCGAATCGACGAATGTAAAGTAAACAAATTGCCGCCGCGGCTTCGACGTCGATATCCATACTGTCCAACGTCAACTAAAAATGGCCGCCGCCGAATCGATGGCAATATATTATACCCAAATCTATTCAATGCGATCTTATTTGACAGATTTACATACGCAATAAGTGAAATTTATTGAAATTAACCATAAAATCGAACCGTTATTAATACTCCCGCCATATTGGCAGCATTATTCATATCGTCGACTGGAGGGAATTCCCAAATCTATAAATAAACTCATGGTTAGCTATCCGCGGCGGCTAAAACATTGGTGCATACCGATTCACACATTTCCCCAACACCCAGCTACCCTGAGGTAGCTAACCATGGCTAGTGCCTTAGCTCCAGCTAAGCCTAATCCCGATTCGTGCATACGGCCCCTGGAGTCCAAGGTGTTAGGGGCTGGGGCTGGGGCTGGTATAGAAATAAGGCATGGGGGGGTGGAGGTCGGGGTGGACAGAGTGCCCCCCCCCTCTCCACTCCACCTCCCCCACCCACCCCCGTCACCCCCGGCCCGGTGACTCGGCGGTCAACCCGCCCCGAAGTGTCCAGCGGCGCAGGTGTCCATCATGCTGCCGTGATTTATGAATACATGTCAGCGACATGCATTCGGCTCACGCTGCCCGCCCGCTCTTTGCTCGCCCGTCGGCCACAATGCGCCGGGCACAATGCCGGGTCGGGCGGGGGCCGAACGGGGTCCGGGCGGGGGTCGGGCGGGGCCGGGCGGGGTCCGGGTGTTGGCCGGCTGGGGTCGGCGGGGGCCTGGGCAGGGGGCAGGGCGGGGGCCGGGCGGGGGCCGGGCGCGGCGCCACGGGGCGCCGTATTAAAGCACCCCGCGCTACCCTCCAATTTCCTAATGCCGTGTCAAAGGGGCATTGTCGATGGACTCAGCGGCCATGTCAACTTAGAATCTCACCTCTGTCTGGCCGGCTTCCCAACTCTCTCGCCTCCCCCCCTCACACACACACGCACACTGTCTCCCAACTCTACTACCCCCACCCCATACACACCGCCACCTCCCAACACTAACCTCAACTCCTACCCCGGCCCACCTGGCCCTCTCATGCCCTCTGTCCAATCGAGCCTCGGCCCAGCCCAAGCCCAACCCTAGTTCCAGTTCCAGCCCAATCCACCCCACCAACATCAGCCCAACCTCAACCTCAACCCAACCTCAACCCAACCTCAACCCTGCATAAACCAGTCCTACCCCAGCTCACCCCAGCCCATTCCAACATCAGCCCTTCCTAGCCCAGCCCTACCTCGGCACAAGTCCAATCCCAGCCCAATGTCAGCGCAGTTCAACTCACTCCAGCCCAACCTCATCTTAGCCTTGTCCAGCCCAGCCCAGCCCCAGCCCCAGCCTAGCCTAGCCCTAGCCCAGCCTAGCCCCAGCCCAGCCTAGCCTAGCCCCAGCCCAGCGCAGCCCAGGCCAGCCCAGCCCAGCCTAGCCTAGCCCCAGCCCAGCCCAGCCCAGCCCAGCCCAGCCCAGCCCAGCCCAGCCCCATCCCATCCCATCCCAACCCACCCCAGCCCCATCCCCACCCCAGCCCATCCGAGCACAACCCCAATCCAACCATCTACGACTTCATAACATTAACAGTCACAGGCTTTGTCATCCCCCATCCCCCGAACCTCTCATGTGCTGCCGCCTGTCCATACACCTTATGCCCAGCAGCCCCCCATGTCAAACCTACAAGTACAATACAATACAGTCTCATCGCCCATTACCAGCATAATGACCCACTCTCCTCTGTTCTAAAAGAAAAGGAAACAACGACCCTCTCACGGTGCTGGTACCCGCTGGCTATAGGATCAATAGGGACTTCCTTATTAGGTGTGCCCTTTCCCCCCATCACAGCCCCCCCCCCCGCCCCACCAGTCCCCTCCCCTCCTCCCCTCACTATGAGCGCGACCCGGTCAGGTAGCCGCCATAGCCAACTCGCCGCTATCAGTCGCCGAGATCCGCTCTTAAGCAGTCAGTTTGTCAAAGGGGGCAGCGGCCGGGCCTATAATCACAGGCCCCTAAGTTGTAATTACGGCCCGGCGACGTGTGTTCCCTGCGCCGGGGCCGCGTCGGGGGTCGCCGGTCAGTCCCGGGGCCGGCCCCCGGTGGACCGGCGCAATCAGCCACTGCGGCGGCGCAACGGGTTCACCAGTATATTACGCCGGGCACCAATCACGTGCAGTGTGGGGGAGGGGGGAGAGGGGAAGTGGGAGGGGGGAGGAGAGGAGAGGGGAGACGGGAGGCGCGGGTAGGAGGAGAAAGGGGAGACTACACAGGATCACCAGTCTACAGCTCTTACCCCTCCCCCATCTCCCTCCCCCATCTCCCTCCCCCTCCTCCACCCCTCCCCCTCCCTCCCCCAGCCCTCTCCCCCTCCACTCTCCCCTAACCTCCACCCCCCCTTCCTCCTCACGTCCAGTCGCCATGATCACCACCCTCTGGCAAAATGGCCACTTTGATGTCCGAATCTGCCGCCAGGTGGTCAGAAACCATGGCAACAAGGAACTGGGGCTCGCCACCCGCCGGAAGCGAGCGGATGACCCCCCTCTCCAACCGTCCACCCGCCCCCTACTCCACCACTCCACTCCCCCACTCCCCCCCCCCCCGCCTTCCCCTCCCACCCACGCCTCACATGTGTATTATCCTTTGCCCTGACGTGCCTGTTGCGGCGGCCGGGCATGCTGCACACAAAATGGCCGTGTCTGGAAGCTTGTTACGCAGGCGATCCACTGACACTGCCAGTGGCGGGCGGTAAGGGCAGCCGGGGCGGCCGGGCCAGGGCGGGAGGAGGTTACCGGGAAGGGAGGGAGGGGAGGCCGGGGACGTGGTTACCGGGAGGGGCGGGAGGGGAGGCCGGGGAGGCAGGCTGGACAGGCGCCCTAATGGGGCCTGACAGGATCACAGACCCCCGCCGGCCCCGGGTTAAGCAGGTGAGAGTCACATGGCTGGTCGACAAGGGGATCAGGGCCCCCGGGCTGGGCGAGGCTGGGTGGAGGCCGAGGGGAGGGGCCGGGGGCCCGGCTGATTGGGACAGATTAAGGGCTGGATAAGCCACCTCCTGTGCCCGATAGAGCCAATTGTCAGGCGTACACCAGACCCACCCACACCCACCCACACAAACGTGCGCGGGCATGCCCTGGACGCGGCAGGCAATCACCCCTGGATGCCAGCGACCCACAGCCAGCCAAGCCAGCCCCACGTACCCCCCCCCCCCCCAACCCCCACATAGCCTCCACACACAGCCTCCACATGCCCCCCCCCCCGCAAACGCACAGCATATACACGCCCCCCCTCCCCCACCTCGCACCCACGATCTGCCTGTGGCCACTGACCAAGGCTCGGGATGACTGATTGCGCGCGCATCGCAAATTAATGGGCAGTTCCGGTGTGGCCGCTCAGTGCGCGCGCAGCGTTGGGGCGGCGGCGTATTACTGTTAGCAACAAATCACCAACATAAACATAATAACCTAGCAAATAAGACCCAGAGCAGTTCATGGTGAATATTTATACCTATACTAACTAAGTTATAGGGGGTGGGGGGCGAGTGTAACCTTGATCTGAGTAGGTTCGGGATCTACAGTCTGAAGTGAGGGGTATATGCTCCTTCTAGTTCTAGTTTTACCAAATGATTACAGGGGCAAACAGTAAGTAACTGGTCGACGTAGTGTTGGTACGAACGGGCCGATGTTGGTAAAAATGAATGGGGCATGTTTTCACGGATCTATCAATCACGGCGCACACGGATCAATCACGCTGCAATCACGTCCTGCCGACGCCGTCTGCGCACATGCGCAAACCGGTCGGTCCGATGGAGGGATCCCGACTGAACACGGACGATTAAAACCAGCCGCGTTCAAAGGAGGTAAAATGTCGGACTCTGCTGGTCCGGAGTTCCATTCCCGGTCGAGTCAAATGAATGACTTACAAAAATTGATAGTTGTCACTTCCTAGCCAGGCGCTCTGCATTATTAGGACAGGTTGAGGACTGGTTGGTTTGGTGTAAGGATAATGTGACTGAGTGGGATATCAGGTCATGGTGGTGGTGGATTGGGTCTCCCAGTGGGGCAGTGCTATAAAGTCGCCATGAGTGCGCATTGTCACAAGTCGGTGCCTGACCTGATATGACCTTAGACGTACAACTCTAACAACCAACCAACACACACACATGCACATACACACACTTACACACACACATACACGCACAGTCACAGACACATATATACAAACACATAGACACATCCGTGGGGAATTGGATGGAATGTTTGTTCAGAGCGTTCTTACTGTTTACATTTTTTTTAAATAACTGTATTAATCGTTGTAGGAGATTGGGGTAACATCTACCATATTCACAGTTCTAAGAAATAGTACATGTGCTATTGTTCCTCGACATATATATATATGCAGTATAACCCCGTTAGACCGAACTTGAAGGGACCCTAGAAATCTGTTTGGATTAACCGATCATTGGTTTAACCAAGCTTTGGCTTGGACTTGGACTTTGAGTAAGCCTGTATCGCACATGTAATATACAATGTATGTGGACACTTTGATTATTGTTGTTTATGTATATACAGTACAACCCCATTAAACCAAGCTCGGTTAAACCAAATGATCGGTTAATCCAAACCTTTTTCAGCGGCCTGGCAAAATACCACCATTTATCATATAAAAAAGTTGGTGGGGTCTCATATGACCTTATAACCACATGGAAGTTTGGTTTAACCATACCGGAGTGGCCTGGGGTCTCACAATTTTGTTTGGATTAACCGATAATTTGGATGAACCAAATTTGGTTTAACCAACTTTAAAAAAATGATAAATGGTAGTATTTTGCCAGGCCGCTGAACAAAGTTTGAATTATCCGATCGTTTGGTTTAACCGAGCTTGGTTTAACGGGGTTGTACTGTACATATCCCTGGTAAATACTCATATTCAATGATATTGAAAACCTTTCATACACATTCCTCTACATATATATTTCTGGATAAAAACTACCCTATTCACACCTATAGGAACCATTCCACACATATTCCCAATCGCAAACTGCCATATTCACCGCTATATGATTTAAACCTATAATCAAACAGTCATTGCCCTAGCCTAGTGTCGTGGGGGTGATGAAAATGGGAAATATGGTGCCTAGAGCGGGACTCGAACCCACATCTCTTTGCATTCCAGGCAAGTGTGCTAACCACTACACCACCTAGGCTGATATCACCACACTACCCATGCCTACCTGTGTATGTGGTTACTTGCCTGAGAGGTCAGTCCAGACTACTACACTTGTCCCCCTGGAATTGTACATCTTGTAATGCTTGCAATTACATACATACAGGCAATCCACTAACACATACATACACAGAGTAGGTTCAACAACCATACAGCGCATAGCTTGTACAGTATCCTGGTTATGGCAACCAGTGTTATGGGGGTGATGAAAATTGGAAATATTGTGCCTAGAGCGGGACTCGAACCCACATCTCTTTGCATCCCGGGCCAGTGTGCTAACCATTACACCACCTGGGCTCCCTGATATCACCACACTACCCGCGCCTACGTGTCTATGTGGTTACTTGTCTGAGAGGTCAGTGCAGACTACTATCCTAGTAATGCCGAGCGCCAAGCTCGTAGCGACAAGTATGAATTTTATAAGTCATTTGCTTGACTCAACTACAGTAAAACCACTTTAACCGACCACCTTCACAGATTGACCACTCCCCTGTATCGATCGTTTTTTTTGCGGTCCCAAATGACCGCCCATACAATACCATTGTAACAATTTTGTTAAACTCCCTAAACCGACCACCTCCCTAAAGGATGGACCATTTAAAATCGGTCCCATGGTCGGTCGATTTAGAGAGGTTTTACTGTAGTAATTGAACTCCCAACATGGGAAGCCTGCACTCTTATGCCTGGTACACACCTCCTGTATACGATCTAAAACTGCCCGTTTGGCGAATAAGTTTGAGTTTTAGTCGTTAGGTGTGCGACCCCCCTAGCACACACCTCAGTTTTAGGGGTTAAACCTGAAATCGCAAGGGATTCGAAAAACGAATCGGGCAGTTTTAGTCGCGAAAGGGGATGGGTCGGGGTCGTGATGCACAGTCAGTTTTAGTGCATGAATCGTAAACGGGAGGTGTGTACCAGGCATTACTTAGCGATTATGTCAGCGCGTCGGGTGTGAATTGGAGCTGTCATGGAGGGACAAGAGGGACGCGCGTCTGTGAGGGGAGCTCAAAGCGAGGCTCCCTCACTGCGACCAGAGCAGCGTCCATGTCACTGACATGCGCAGACAACAAAGCATGCAAATTATAGGTTGGGCCCTCGCTGGAACTCGGCCCTCGCTTCGTGTGGGTCAGAGAAGGGGAGGCGCCACCAGGTATGCCTGTATATATGTGCGTGTGTATGCGTGTGTGTATGTGTGTGTATGTGGGTATGTATTATGAATTGATGTATGACCGATAACTCAGAAACCAGCATGGCTGATAGCATGTATATGTTATGTATAACGAATTATGCGACTATAAAGATACGTAAGGGTTAATTATTTGTATTATTTGTTATACTCCATAAGACCAACACTCTACCGGTGGCTCCACCTTCCCTCCTCGCCTCCACCAGATGTAGACCAGTGTCAGTCACGCCGGAGGAATTTTTCCTTTTTTGTTTAGGGGCAAGGGCCTATAATCCTTGCCAGAGATTAAAACTACCCAACCCACTACCTGTTTGTTTCTCCCTCATTTGTACTGAAGCTATCTTTATATGTATATATGCAGTATGTATGCAAATCAGAACTGGTTCATCAAAGGAGGTGGTATCTGATGTCCTGACTGTGGGAAGGTACATATAAATGACCCCTTGTTGCTTAGTACCTAGCCTATGTGGCGGCAGCGGGTTTCCTCCAAAGAAATGTCAGAATGACCATATGTTTGACATCCAATAGCCGGTGATATGAAAATCAATATGCCCTCGAGGCATTGTTAATAAAAGAAGCTTTACTTTGCATTATGCATGCCCTCTATGGAAGATCTTCTGATCAAAAAGAATCTCCGGTGAACTGGACACCTCATGAGGATGTCATCAGACAGGCTACCAAAGCAGATCCTCTATTCTCAACTGTCTTCTGGTTACAGAAAGAGAGGGCCCCCCTCGTCTCCGGTTCAAGGATACCATCAAGAGAAACCTGAAGCTGATAGACATTAAGACCGACTCATGGACGCAACTCTCACAGCAGAGACCTAAATGGAGAGCGGCAGTCAAGTAATGAAAGCAGTCTTTGTCGCATCAGGACCGACAGCATGATGATGATGATGATGATGATATATCATGTGTTTGTGTAGGTGTGTATGTGTTTTGGTTGGTTGTTGGAGAGTTATGTCCTAGCAACACCTAAGGTCGTATCAGGACTTACTATGAGTATGGTTTATGCATTATTATATAGATGTTATGCATTATTATGTGTTATAATACTTAATATATATATCTATTTTGGGTGTGTGTGGTAAATATGTTTATTCTGTTGAATAAGTCTTTTATCAGTGCCAAAGCACTGGTCTTCCAGCCATTTTTCAATTCAGGGTTATTTACACATGATTACATTATGATTCATTATATATGCATGTATGATGTATGCATGTGAGCATGTATGTCGGTTTTATATAGGTGTATATACCTGCAGGTGTATATGTATCTAAGTATGTATGTGTGCATGTGCGTATATAACTATAATGTGTGCGTGTATGCATGCGTGTGTTGTGGTGGTGGTGGGGTGGACGGTGAAGAGGTAGGTCGGAGTAGACGGTGTGAGGGCTGCGGGAGGTGGGGGGGGGGGTGGCAAGGGAGTGAGGGGTGGGGCAGTGGGGGAGAAGGGGAGTGGCGGTAGGGGAGAAGGGCAGTGGGGGAGAGGGGGAGAGGGGGAGTATGGGAGTGGGGAGAGGGGGAGGAGGGGAGTGAGGAGGGGGAGTGAGGGAGTGATGGTGGGGGAGGGGGAGAGGGGGAGTGGGGGAGTAGGGGAGCATGGGAGTGAGTGAGTGGGGAGAGGGGCGGGGGGAGTGGAGGAGTGGAGGTGTGGTAGAGACGGTTAGGGGAGTGAGGGAGTGACGGAGTAGGGGAGTGAGGAGTCGGGGAGTGGGTCATGGCCGAGGAGGGTTGTCAGGGCAGCAGCGGTCATGCACAACTTGTGGCCGCGTTTCATCAACGATTCACATTCCTCTCTGATCCAACAATATTAAAAATGGCCACCTTAAAATGAATGCAGGCTATCTCACGGCAACATATCTAAAATAACATCATCCTTAACGCCCCCCCCACACCTCCCACACCACCATCACCCCCCCCCCCCCCCCCACACACACACACCTCCCGCTCACCCCCCCCCCCCCCCCCCCCCCCCCCCCCCCCCCCCCCCCCCAGCCCTGCCCCGCCGCGCACTCACGCCACCAGGTCCTCTCGATCCCCTCCTCCTTCCCCCCCCCCCCCCCCCCCCCCCCCCCCCCCCCCCACGCCAGGGAGTGTCCGACTGGTGCTTACCACGTCCCCGTGCCCTAGATCTTGTCACCTTGACGACCAGGTAAATAGCCACCTGCCGGCGGCCGTGGCGCAAAGCATCGGATGACCAACGCCCGACCCCCTGGAGGTCAACCTCCTGGAGGTCAACTCCCTGGAGGTCAACTCCCTGGAGGTCAATAACCCGACGCACACAAGTCAGCAGCCTGCCTACCTGCCTCCTGATCTGTTCTGCCAGCGGGAGAAAATATAGCAGCATTGGAGTTTACCCCCGCCCCCTACACACACGCACACACACATGTATAATGGTCCTCCACCGCCATCTACCGGGTCAGGTACCAGACGGGATTCAAAGCCACGGGATCGAACCCCGGTCTGGTCAAACCAATGACTTAAAATTGATACTTGTCACTTCCAAGCTTGGCGCTCGGCATTAATAGGACAGGGCAAGGACTGGTTGGCTCAATGTCGGGATAATGTGACTGTGTGGGATATCAGGGTATGCGGGTAATGCAGTACCTATCTGCTAAAATACCTCAGGGAGTTTGACGCCCCTGCCTTGCAAAGTTATAAACCACTGCCTTGTGGTATAGGTTCTTGATTGAAGCAATGGCTAAGGGAGCAAACCCTAAAAGAAAACCATGCTTCCGTGGCAGCATTAAGGGCGGTGATGAAGGGAACTCCCAACATCTCCCGGCCAGCTACTGCAGGGACAAATAGTTTGTGCCTATCTTGACGTGTTCTTGCCGGTGTGAGACCTCTATTTGCTCCCCGAGAGAGTGCTGCTAGTAACTTGCAAAAGCCAGCAGGACTTCAACACTTTGCAAGCAGCTTTCATGAAATGCACAACCGCATGAAATAGCAGCGGTTAAGAAATAAAAGCAGTCTTTGTCGCATTGCGACCGACAGCATGATCATGATGATGATGATGGGATATCAGGTAATGGTTCTGGTGGTCTGGTCTCCCAGTCCCAGTGAGGTAGCACTATGAAGTCACCATTAGTGTGCACTGCCACAAGTCAGTACCTGTCCTGATCTGACCTTAGATGTTACCAGGATGTAAAACTCTAACAACCAACCAACCTACCTGGCCAGCCAGTAGCCACTTCAGGGCGGGTGGTGTGTGGTGTGTGTGTGTGTGTGATAAGGGATCAGGTCCACCACCAGGGTGTGTGATGTCAGCTGCGGTCAGAGTGAGGCAGCGAGATGACTGACCGATAACCCAGAAACCAGCTTGGCTGATAGCGCGTGTATATATATATATATATATATATGGATAATATATTTGTATATACATGGACAATACTGCCACTACGACGCTCAGCGCCAGTGTCACTCACTCACTGACCTTAAAGCTGCATAGTCCGTTGAAAACATCAAATTTTCAAAACCAAAACAATTATCTAAATTTGATCCTACATATCTAACTTAGATATTGGTGCACTTATTAAGCTTTTTTTTGTTCTTTTTGTTGTTGTTGTTGACAAGTTTTTTATTCTGCCCATAACCTATAAGCTCCCATGAGGGTGCTTGTTTTCAACGCTGGACAGCTGTGATACTGGATTGGTCTGGTCCCGCACTCAGGAGTCTTTACCTGATCTTTCTCAGGCCAACCTTTGCGGTTTTGGGTGTTAGTAGTTTCTATATTAGTTTTTTTGTTGTTTTGTTTTTCCACACAGAAAGGAATACAAAGTCAATTTAATAGAACCTGTTACTACAGAAGCCTTATGGTGTCAGAGTTTTGGCGTGCTTGCCAAAATTAATTTTGTCTGTTTGCATTTCAAATATCTCCAAGGTTAGCTATTTAAAATAAATTCACTTCAAACTAAAGTAAGGTAGATAATAACGATCAACTTCATATATTTATCTCAGAAAATGACAGAAACTCAAAACCATCGGACTATGCAACTTTAACTGCCGCCTATGCGCGTCCCACTCAGTCACGTGGTCCCCCCCCCCCTCCCTCACCGGCGCGGATCATGCGCACCGAGCGCGGCCACCCCCACCCCCACCCCCGTCCCCTACCACCCCCACCACACCCCACCCCCTCCCGCCCGGTCGCCGAATCGTTGGTACACCAGCGCCGAACTGTTGATAGACCGGCGCCCGGGAGCACCTGGGCGGTGAATGGACACGACTAGAGATAAGTGCCAAGGTCAAGGCCGCTCTTCTCTTGACCCGATCGTGGAGATAGCGCGTTAATTGATTGCGTCCTGTGTCGCCGTCACCGACCCCTGACACCTCCGCCCGACCGATCACCAGCACAAGTGAATAGGAGTCATTATGTACCATTTTGTGTGGCGCTTTTATTCAACGCCACCCCCCCCCCCCACTCCAACCCCCGCGCCCTCTCCTCCTGTGAAATTTGTCCTTAAATACAGTTAAACCTCTCTAACCGACCACCTACACAGATCGATCACTCACCTATGTCGATCGCTCTATTTGGGTCCCAAACGAACGGCCATACTATTTGTATGTACCATTGTGATGAATGGGGGAAACAACTGCCTAAACCGACCACCTCCCTAAATGGACCATTTAATGTAGGTTCCATGGTCGGTCGATTTAGAGAGGTTGTATTGTATGGTGATGAATTGTGTCGCTAGGTTGACACTGTGAGCATGACCATTGGCGTATAATGATATATATGTGTGTGTCCCCCTGTGTGTGACTGTGAGGCAGAAGGGGAGGGGGTCACCCGCATACATTCACTCCCCTACAGAGGGGGGGGGGGCACTCTACCAATGCGCACTAAAGTGGCCAAAGCATCTGATATCCTACACATACCCCCTCCCCCTACACCCACACACGCCCACCCTCCGGAGACGCAACCAGGACATGTTAATAATCACACCACACCCGGCTCAGTCGCCGACATAACCACCTCACAGTCACACCCCGTCCTGATATGACCTTAGATGTTGCCAGTACTTAAAACTCCAACAAAACACACAGAACCATCCCACACAAACAGCGTCAGTGAGAGATGGTTTTGGAATATCCCATGCCCGGCACTAACATAGTAGATATAATCCCAATGTACAACCGTGTTGGAGTGTTACGTCCTGGCAACATCTAAGATCACATCAGGATGGGTACCGACTTGTGACAGTGCGCACTCATGGTGACTTGATAGTGCTGCCCCACTGTGAGACCAGGCCACCAGCACCATGACCAGATATCCCACTCAGTAACATTATCCTGACATTATCAGTAACATTATCTATCCAATAAGTCCTTGCCCTATCCTAATAATGCAGAGCGCCTGGCTAGGAAGAAGCAACACGTATCAATTCAGAAGTCATTGGTTTGACTCGACCACGTTTCGAACCCGTGTGTTCGAATCCCACGATCTACCAAAACGCACATACATAGATAGTATTATTAATAGCTGTACAAGGAAGGCACAGTCGAGCATTGTGGGCATTATGAGCGGGCCGGGGGCTGGAGCACATGTGTGTGGGTGGGGGTGGGGCAGTGGACTGGCTGCAAGGCCGGCGCCAGGAGACCCGTCCAGTGTACCCAAACACCAGAGTCAGGTTTCGCTGTGTTTGTTGGTAGAGTGCGGCAATATATAGACCAGGTCACGTGATAAGTAGATGGCCTTTGGGTAACAAACACCGATAGTCCGGCGGCACTGACTGACTGACTGACGGACTGAGTGGCTGAGTAACTGAGTAACTGAGTAACTGAGTGACTGACTGAGTAACGGAGTAACTGAGTGACTGACCCAGTAACTGAGTGACTGAGTGACTGACTGACTGAGTAACTGAGTGACTGAGTGATGGGTGACTGAGTGACTGGCTGACTGGTCAGACCAGCGGGTAGACCTGACCCCTCACGCCCTCAGACACACACACACACGCGCGCCACGCACACGCACACACACGGGGCCGCCTTGTCCTCGTCGGGACATATCTAACTGTGGGTGAATACAACACAACGCACAAACCGTATACTACTAAAAAAAGCCAGCCAGCAGGTCAGGTCAAACACACACTGACACAGACACCACCCCTATACCCAAACCCAGCACATTACCCACACTCACACCAAACACACCACACCACACACCACACATACACCCAAACCCAGCACATTACCCCCACACACCACTCACACACCACTCACATCACAAACCACACACTACACCACATGCATAGCAACCACACCACACACTCACCACACATACCACTCACATACCACACACACCACACCTACACCCAAACCCAGCACATTATCCACACACACACCACTCACACCACTGACATCACACACCACACACATACCACACATACGCCACTCAAGCCCCCACACACACCACTCACATACCACAAACACCACACACTACACCACACCCATACCACACACGCCACTCACACACCACAACCACCATTCACACACCACTCACACACCAACCACACCACACTAACACCACCCACACACCACACCCACTACTCACTCATCACACCCATGCCAACCACACCAGTCACACACCACACACATACCAACTACACCACGCCCATACCAACCACACCACACTCACACCACCCACACATCACACCCACTACTCACGCACCATCCTCTACACCACATCCACACGGCACTCACACCACCGACATCACACCCAAATCCACCACACTACCCATACGCTACACCACACCCACACTACCCACAACGCACCCTACATCACACCCACAGCACACCACACTCTCAAGCACCACACTCACCACACCCAGACTCACACTCCTCGTACACACACCACACTCACACCACCCAGCCACAAACTACACACACACCACATACACACCCACACCTCACCGCCATCACACCACCCACACCACATACACACACCCACACGGCACCACAACACACCACTCGACACTCACATACACCCACACCACCCCTACACGGCCACCAGCAGTGGACAAGACCTAATTAATTTCAGCTCGGGTGGAAGGTAGGCGAGTGGCGATAACACTAAGGCGAGATAAGACGAGACAAGCGGTGTTTTTGGGGGGTTCGTAACCTTATGACAGTTACCGGCTGCAAAACTGCAGCAATATAGAAAAGCCCCGATAAATCGGTCCAATCTTTGGTCGAAGAGTAATCTTCAGGTGGGACGGTTGTAGAAGCTGGGGATGTCTTTACAACATTCAAACCGATGAATCGTTGGGGCGGCCCCGAATCACTCCGGTCCGGCAGTAGCAGAGCACTCATATCCAGTTGACAGCAGCAGGGGTTCAGGAGGAAGGGGCGGGTAAATGTGGTTCCAGCAGGTTCCAGCAACAAGAACAAAGCACAAGAAACGATAATGTATAGGGCCTCACCCAAGCAAACAACTCCCTTCATCAGGTGGAGAAGTAAACCCGAGAGAAGAAAAAAAGGGTAGAGTATAGGACAGAGAAATGAGGAGAGTTGAGTCAAAGGACAATGTCTCTTTGCTCTATGGTGACCAAGCCAAGGACACAGACAGAGTAAGAGTAGAAAGTGAAATGCTTGCAGGCTCCCCCTCCTGGAACTCTTTTCAGACATTATCAAAGAAGAGCAAGACCAGCAGAGAGGAGATAGAGAGAGGTGTGGACTAAGCGTGGTCCGGATAGCAAGACAAGTGGGGGTCAGGGGGTGAGGAGGTGGTATGTGTGGGGGAGGGGGGAGGGGGGAGGGGGGAGGGGGGGAGCGACAGTTCCAACTAAGGCAAGGTTAGGAACGGGTCACCGGATATGCTATGTGGAATATGACTATCTGTCTGTTTATCTATGCTATGTGGACTATGGCTATCTGTCTGTCTACCTGTGCTATGTGGAATTTGGCTCTGTCTGTCTACCTGAGGTATATGATCTATGGATATCTGTCTGTCTACCTGTGCTATGTGGACTATGGCTATCTGTTTGTCTATCTGTGCTGTATGGACTATGGCTATATGTTTGTCTATCTGTGCTATGTGGAATATGACTATCTGTATGTCTATCTGTGCTATGTGGACTATGGCTATCTGTCTGTCTACCTGTGATATGTGGAATTTGGCTCTGTCTGTCTACCTGTGCTATATGATCTATGGATATATGTCTGTCTACCTGTGCTATGTGGACTATGGCTATCTGTCTGTCTACCTGTGCTATGTGGACTATGGATATATGTATGTCTACCTGTGCTATGTGGACTATGGATGGCTGTCTGTCTACCCCTGCTATATGATCTATGGATATCTGTCTGTCTACCTGTGCTATGTGGACTATGGCTATATGTCTGTATACCTGTGCTATGTGGACTATGGCTATCTGTTTGTCTATCTGTGCGATGTAGACTATGGCTATCTGCCTGTCTATCTGTGTTATGTGGACTATGCCTATCTGTCTGTCTATCTGTGTGATGTGGACAATGGCTATCTGTCTGTCTATCTGTGCTATGTGGACTATGGCTATCTGTCCGTATACATGTGCTATGTGGACTATGGCTATCTGTCTATATATACCTGTGCTATGTGGACTATGGCTATCTGTCTGTCTAGCTGTGCTATGTGGACTATGGTTATATGTCTGTCTATCTGTGCTATGTATACATTGGCTATCTGTCTGTCTATCTGTGCGATGTGGACTATGGTTATCTGTCTGTCTATCTGTGCTATGTGTACTATGGATATATGTCTGTATACCTGTGCTATGTGGACTATGCCTATCGGTCTGTCTATCTGTGTGATGTGGACTATGGCTATCTGTCTGTCTATCTGTGCTATGTGGACTATGGCTATCTGTCTGTATACCTGTGCTATGTGGACTATGGCTATCTGTCTGTATACCTTCGCTATGTGGACTATGGCTATCTGTCTGTATACCTGTGCTATGTGGACTATGGCTATCTGTCTGTATACCTGTGCTATGTGGACTATGGCTATTTGTCTGTCTATCTGTGCTATGTGGACTATGGTTATCTGTCTGTCTATCTGTGCTATGTATACATTGGCTATTTGTCTGTCTATCTGTGCGATGTGGACTATGGTTATCTGTCTGTGTATCTGTGCTAGGTAGACTTTCACTATCTGTCTGTCTATCTGTGCTATGTGGACTATGGCTATCTGTCTGTTTCATGTGTATATATGCACAGTGATCCCATTTGTATATTAATATCAATTGATTATTTTTACCTGTTTTATATTAGCACCGACTGGTTATTGATTATGTATCGTGCATAGTGATCCCATTTGTATATTAGTACCAACTCATTATTGATACACTTCACACTTGTATATTATTATCCAGTGTGGTCGGAAGAGCAGGCAACGAACGCTAACAGTACATACATTAAAGTTGCATAGTCCGATGGTTTTGAGTTTCTGCCATTTCTCTGAGATAAATATATTAAATTGATCATTATAATCCACCTTACTTTAGTTTGAAGTAACTTTTAATTGAAATGGCTACCTTTTGAGATATTTGAAATTCAAACATGGGAAAATAATTTTGGCAAGCACGCCAAAACTCTGATATCATAGGCTTCTACAGTAACAGGTTCCATTAAATTGACTCAGCATTCCCTCCTATGTGGCAACAAATACTTAATAAGCGCATCAGTATCTAAGTTAGATATGTAGAATCAAATCTAGATAATTGTTTTGATTTTGAAAATTTGATGCTTCATCGGACTATGCAGCTTTAATTACCACATTGGTAAGAAAATACTAATAATCCTGTAGTAAACAACAGTAACCCCAGATGTTGCGGAGGTGGGGAGTACCTAACTACCTCAACTCCCCCGCCCCACATGGTGGGGAGGTTGAGGGGGGGGGGGGGGTACCTACCTACAGTAATCACCCATGGTGGTGGTTGGGGTGCGTGTGTGTGTGGGGGGGGGGGTTAAGGGGGATGGTATCTACACCTATCTGGTCAACGGTCCCCACTCCCTCTCACGAATTAGAACAATGCCCGCATTCGTTATCTCCAGCTTTGTTGCCGCGAGGTGGAGCTCTTTAATTGGACGCAACGTTATCAGCGACTGATAAGTCTGAGGTTAATTTGACTCCCAGCAAACTGGCCGGCGATAACCGACTGAGCCGTACTATCACTAATGAGGCGAGAGGCAACGCGGACAGGTGACCTCTGTGACCTAACTCTAGCGTTAGGACACTCTCGAGTGTAAACTAAACACTTATTTTCTTGTTTTTTTTTCTTAAGGCCGCATAAATCCGATAAGAGTAAATTTTTCAACAGATTTTTACCAGCCAATATAATATCCCACTGATTCACATGAGCCTGGTACTGATCTAACCAGTCCTTATGTATTCCTATTGAAGTTGCATTGTCCGCTGCTTTTGAGCTTTTGCTATTTTCTGAGATAAATATATTATACTAATCGTTATAATCTACTTTACTTTAGTTTGAAGTCACTTTGATTTTAAATGGCTAAGTTTGGAGATATTTGATGTCAAAACATGCCAACATAATTTTGGCAAGCACACCAAAACTCTGACACCATAGGCTTCAGTAGTAACGGTTTCTATTGATTGAGGTAGTATGGCCTTATATACAGCAATACATGCTGAATAAGTGCACCAGTGTCTAAGTTGAATATGTAGAATCAAATCTAGATAAGTGTTTTGGTTTTGAAAATTTGATGTTTTCATGGGACTGAAATTTTAATGCCAAGCGCCAAATTAGAATGTCATTGATTTGACTTGGCTGGGATTTTGAATCCTTAACTGTCCGCACGGGAAGCCTGCACTCTGGACCAGTGCGTCCGCGTCGGTCTGTCTGAACTACCCAGAAAAGGTTGGTTGGTTGGTTGATTGTTAGAGTTTTACGTCCTGGCAACACCTAAGGTCATATCAGGACGGGGGAAGGCGACGGAATGCTGTCTCGGGGAAGAACAGTAACTCGAGCTTTTCTTTTCTGTGTGCATCTGTCGTCTAAACACACATACCGGAAGTACACACAAGGAGCCGGGAAACCGGAAGTACATGCAATGAGCAGGGTAAACCCGAAGTGCAGACAAGGACCTGTGACTACTGGAAATACATGCAAGGAGCTGCGGCTACCGGAAGTGCTGGCAAGGAGCTGTGACTACCGGAAGTACATACAAGGAGCTGTGGCTACCGGAAGTACCGGCAAGGTACTGTGACTACCAGAAGTGCAGGCAAGGAGCTGTGACTACCGGAAGTACATACAAGGAGCTGCGACTACCGGAAGTACCGGCAAGGTACTGCGACTACCAGAAGTGCAGGCAAGGAGCTGCGACTACCGGAAGTGCAGGCAAGGAGATCTGACTACCAGAAGTGCTGGCAAGGAGCTGCGACTACCGGAAGTGCAGGCAAGGATATGTGACTACCGGAAATGCAGGCAAGGAGCTGCGACTACTGGAAGTGCAGGCAAGGAACTGCAACTAGCGAAAGTGCAGGCAAGGAGCTGCGACTACCTGAAGTGCAGGCAAGGAGATGTGACTACCGGAAGTGCAGGCAAGGAGCTGTGACTACCGGAAGTGCAGGCAAGGAGCTGTGACTACCGGAAGTGCAGGCAAGAAGCTGCGACTACCGGAAGTACAGTCAAGCAGCCAGGCTGCTGGCTTTGCTTACATGTAATGTGTGGTGTGACCCCCCCGCCCCCCAGTCTCCAGCTATCCGCCCACGTTAAGTGAGTGACCAGGCTGAGTGAGTTGTGTTGTGCCCAACGTCGAGCTGACTAGACCCAGTGGCTGCCATCAGCGCGAATCTGGGGCCTGGATAACCCGGAATCAGATTCAGCCGGTGCCGCCCGGCCGAGGCCGTCAGGGGCGGGGCGGGCAGGACCGGGGAGTGGGAGGATGGGGGAGGGGGACGAGGGGGAGTGAGAGGGGGGGGCGCAGTTATGTGTGGGAGTGGTCAGAGAAGTGAAGGGGAGGGTGGCGGTGGGGGAATGGTTGGCTGTTGGAGTATTACGTCCTGGCAACATCTAAGTATGGTCATATCAGGACTGGTACCGACTTGGGACAGCACTCATTCATGGTGACTTCATAGTGCTGTCCCACTGGGAGACCAGGCTGCCAGCAGCATGACCTGATATGCTACTCAGTCAAATTATCCTGACACTGAGCAAACCAGTCCTTGCCCTATTCTATTAATGCCGAGTGCCTTTCTAGGAAGCGACACATATACATTTTTAAGTCATTGGTGCGACTCGACCAGGGTTCGATAGAACCCGTAAGGTTCGAATCGGATCGACCAAAACGGGGGACGGACGGTGAAGTCATTCGGCCATCCCCGTCTGGTAAGAGAGAGGGATATGGAGGGAGAAGCCATGTCTTGGCCAATGATGGGTGGGGGGGAGAGAGTCATATATGGGGGCGGGGGTGGGGGCGGGGTGGAGGGGTGAGGGGGTGAGTGAAGGGATGGGGTGGAGAGGAGGATGTGTAGATGATGAATAAAGGAGAGCGGCAGGCTTGTGTGTGTGTGTGGAGGAGGAGGGGGGAGGGGGAGGGCTGAGCAGCTCAAATGGCAATGCAATGCAATGCAGGCGGTGTTTTGACCTGAGAGGGTGAGCTGCTCGTGAGGTATACGACACGGAGCCTGTCTGCTGGGTGTATGGATGGATTGGATGTCTGTGCAGAGGAGGGGGGGGGGGATGCCACCCCGGTCCCACAATATGAATGTCCTCCAGTTGGCCTATCTCAATTATAGGTGGCCGAGGTGTGGGTGGAGATAACCAGCCCCGATTATAATGGACACCGGCCCGGCTCGTTTATCTCACGGCCCGGCAGTAACTCTCTTATTTGTGACCCGGGTCCCCGATTCTCGGCCGGCCTCCCCTCCCACCCCTCCCCGAACCCTGCTACTCCCCGGCCACCCCTCCCCGGCCTACCCTCCAGCCCCTCCCCTACCCCCCCCCCCCCTTCTCCCTTCCCTCCCTGCCCCTCCCTACCACCCCCACCCCTACCCGATCTCCTCTCCTGCCTCCCTTCCCTGTCCGCCCCGCCCCCTCCCCGGTCTGCCCTCCCCCCCGCCCCCTGCTTCACCCCATGCCCACCCCCGCCCGGCCCCCGCCCGGCCCCTCCCGCCCCGGCCCCCGCCCGGCTTGCCATTGCTCAAAGGCCCCGGGGCCAGAGTCCCAACCCGTGTCAAGCCTGACGCCATTTATGCAATGCCGGCTTCGCAGAGCTGTCTAGTTAGGCGCGACAGGCGCGCCGCCCGGCGGAACCGTGGAGGGCGCGGTCGGGGTGTGTGTGAGGGGCGTGGTGCGCTGGACACCGCCCCCCCCCCTCCCGGCTTCCCCTCGAGGCTCCCCGGCCTCCGCCCTCCCGGCTCTGATTCGCTCTGTCTGTTGCCCGCTGTGGTCAAGATTTACGGGCGACACACTGGCCTAATGGTTTTCTGCCAAGACGTGGTGGGATCGGTGATCCGGGTTAGGACTGTGTAAGTGTACATGTGTGTGTGTGGTGTGTGTGGTGGGTGTGTGGGTGTCACGGGGAGAGTAGGGGTAGTAGGAGCGTGTGTGGCAGAGGCGGAGTGTGTGTGTGGGGGGTGGGGGGGGGGGGGGGAGAGGGAGGGGAAGGGGATTGATATTAGCTAGTTTTGATGGATCTTCCAACTGGTCACATGTCGCTGGTGGGGAATGTGTCCGGGAGGGATCAGCGAAGTCGGGGGACGGGGGCGTGAAGGAACCCCGCTCTCCTGGGTGAGTAGCGGAGAAGGGAAGCTCCTCCAGTACCCAGCAGACCAGCCCAAACACCTCGCGTAACACTCCACCACCACCACCACGTCCTCCCCCCCCCCCCCCCTCTCTGCAAACGCCCCGCGCGCTTACAGTTCGGTATGGCACCGCTCAGCTCCCCCTCCCTCATCTCGAACCACTCCCATCCCACCGCCACCCCTACCCCCACCCATCCCCACCCACCCACGTCAGTTCACAGGCAAAACAAAACCGTGCTCATATTCAAATGCTCTTCTCTTATCCTCCCCATGGAATAATGTATGTAATGTAAATAAATATATATATATATATATATATATATAATTATTATTATTACCAGATGGGATGACCAAATGAGTTGAGCACCCGTCTCCCGATTTGGTAGGTCATAGGATTTGAGAACTTGCTTTCAATCCAATGACTTAAAAATATATAGCGTGGCACTCAGCACAACTATGATAGGGCAACGAGCAGTGGAATGAGGAAGACCAATTGTCCGTGATTGAAATTTTCCCTGCTTAATCAACTATTGCAAAATAACATATATATATAAGTTATACAAATCATACCTGGGTACAGATGATGGATAACTGTTGTTTTCCCGAGGTACAAGCCTCAGGATAGTCGTCGACTAGGGAGTAGGAAGCACATCCGGGTCCAGCAATCTTTACCTAATTATTCAGGAAAAAAATGATCTTAAACTTATATGGATACTTCAATGTTTCCGTCTTGGCACAAGCAAACGTAATAGTCATGGTAGGGTTGGGTGGGCGGGCACTAGGCCACGACTATCCAAGGCTTGTACCTCAGGAAAACAACAGTTATCCATCATCTGTAACCAGGTAAGATTTGTATAACTATACTATTTTACCTCGGTAGTAAGCCACAGGCTACTCGTAGCCGAGGGGGTGGGGGGGGGGGGTAAATGAAACAAACTTTTCTTTACATTTGGCTTATTAACTAATTAAATGTAATATATATGTAATATGTACTAATACCATACTTTAAACACGAGAAACGACTCAGTTTGGGTGATTAAAAAAGTAAAACCATACAATTTCACTTTTTTGGACAAGTTCCATTTAACCTTTTGGACCCAAACGAGTACTAAAAAGCTGAACGTGCCCCGACTACACTGTAAATGTGTAATAGATTATTGATCACAACATTACCTGCACATTTATTTCCAATTGCCAAAGTTGTCAGGACTCTCCCAGGTTATTGCAAAGAGGCAATGTTTGAAGGAACTCCCTAAGCCGTCTCCCGCCTCTGGTATCAAACTCGGTCTGTTCTGTACAGCTTGTTTTGCTGTTATTATGACACCACGATAATGTTGCATCATTGGGCACAATGCAGTCAATAAATAAACAAGGTGAGCTTGCCATGTGCAACCTTTTAGACGGTGCATTATACACGAGTGATGGCGCCACCGGCTGACACCGGCCAAAGAGGCCGTCAACTAGACAGTTGGTGCTGGAGTGGCACTCTCTCATGCCACTTGTTTGGTGTGAGGTATATATATATACATATACATGTATATTGGTGTTCTCTGTGGCTGAGTGGTTAGAGTGTCTGGCATTTTTCTAGGTCAGACTCCTATTCCTAATCTGAAGTTTGGTGGTTCGAATGCCTGTGCCCACCCCCCCCCCCACCCCCCACCTCTGCCAATTTTCATTTCCACCACTGTGGATAACTTACAGTGTCATCAAAGGCCAGTTGCTCTCATATCATGTCTAGGTGGTGTGGGAGGTTAACAATCCCTTGGTTCGGTAAAATTGTAGGCTTGGGCTTTCTATGGACAAACTGTTTAATGGTGAAAACAAGTCTATGCAGACTTATCCATGATAGGCAGCATGAATCTTCAAGAAATACATATATATATATATAGCCACGTATATATATATATATATATATATATATATATATATATATATATATGTATGTGTGATGTATAAGAATTATGCGAGTATAAAGGCCCAAAAGGGAATGTTCCTTTTTTGATCAGCCATATGTTGTGTACTACTTTATGGGTTACTCCTTTTCACAGTTGGGTAACCCTACCAGTGGCGCGAGATACTGTCACTTGCACACTAGACTATATATATGTATATAGAGAGAGATATATAGACATTGTTATATAGAGGCAGATATAGATAGATATAAAAATAAATTGACATACATAGATATATATACAGATATAAATAGCTATATATAGTTATAGATGGTTATAGATATCCATAGTCATAGATAGCTACATATATATATAGCTTTATATTGCTACCTATGAATAGCTATAGATAACTACTTATAGCCATACATAGTTGTATATATATATAGCCAGTCATAGATATATACCTATATCTGTATATAGGTGTAAAGAGCTATAGATAGAGGCATGGATATATGTAGATATATATAGATATATGACATATATATATAGATATATATAAATGTTTGTTTGTTTGTTTGTTGTTGTTTTACGTCCTAGCAACATCTAAGGTCATATAAGGACGGGGTATATAAATAGACAGACTTTTATCGATACATATATAGAGTAAACAAGATAGAGAAATAGATATATAGATATAGAGGAATAGAGGAATGGAGAAATAGAAATTGAGAGAGAAATAGAGGAATAGAGAAATGGGGCGACATAAAAAATATATATATATACATAATAACAACAAAAACTGACCACCAGGAAAGTTATATAAAGGGGTTTGTAGGTTGTTGGCACGACCGTCTTGTCTGGAGATCGCGTTGTGGTCGAACAGCGGCTATCCGGGTCAGTGTGGTCGGTGTCCGGACGGACGCACCCTGGATGGTACCCCCCCCCCCCCACACACACACCAACACACACCCACACCCACACACCCAGACTGACACTCACCTGCTGGTACAGAAACAACCTCTAGGCCACTCTTGACCGAGATGCACCCCCCCCCCCACCCCTCCACAGGCAGCCCCAAGTACCACTCCCACTGACACCTCCACACCTCCAGTATACGTACACACACCTCCCTTATACACCGGACGCGGGGGCCCAGTCGGTAGAGCGCTGGTCTCACATGCGGGAGATCGGGAGTTTGGTTCCCGGTCGAGTGAAATCAATGACTTATCAAATTGATATTTGTCACTTCCTAGTCATGCGCTCGACATTAATAGGATAGGGCAAGGACTGGTTAGCTCAGTGTCAGGATAATATGACTGAGTGGGATACTGGGTCATGATGCTGGCGGCCTGATTTCCCAGTGGGGCAGCACTATAAAGTCGACATGAATGCGGACTACCACAAGTCGGTACCCATCTTGATGTTACCTTACATGTTGCCAGGACGTAAAACTCCAACAACCAACCAACTTCACTCACTCGCACCACACACACACTTCGCACCACCAAGGCATAACACCCCAATGGGGAAACATATACATGCATAGGCAATGGTAATTGCTATGCCGTGTTGGAAGTATTATGAGGAATCATACATGTATATAACCTCCCCCTCTTTCAGTCCAGCAGCGGTTTTATTCCGGTGTTATATTTCCTAGAGACCAAACTATTTTGGGAACAACCTTATTCCTTTACACCGAACCTAACCGGTTGGGCTGTCCAGCCGCCCCCCCCCCCCCCCCCCCCCCCCACACACACACACCGTTCGCCCCCTCCTCCAATTCCGGGAAATAGGTGACCAACTTGATTCGGGGATGACTGGTCTGCTCAACCTCCCGCCCCGCCCTTCCTCTCCCGTCCCCGCCCTGCCCCGCTCCACCATACACCGCCCCGCCCTTCCTCTCCCGTCCACGCCCCGCTCCACCCGTCCACACCCGGGCCCACTCCAACCCCGCCCCGCCTCACCCTATGTCTGTGTCCACTCGCCTGTAAGTACAGGGGTCTGGGCCGGGTGAAGGGGGAGGCAGTGCCTCCCGGTACCCGGTGCTGCCCGGTGCCCAGTTCCCCGGTGCCCGCCGCCGCTAGGTGGTGGTGCATGGTGGAGGTGGAGGTGGCGCTGGAGGTGGAGGTGGTGTATGGATACGGGGATGTGGCGGCCAAGTGCTCTCCACCCCACCGACCACCACCCACTCCACCCCAGCGCCATCTGGTGGCAGATACCCCTCCGAGATGGCGCCGCGCCGCGGCACCAGAGGGCGCGGCGGTGCGGCGGACGTGACGTGAAATGATCTAACTGCGCGCCCTAGCGGCCGATAACCGCCTGACCCTTGACCCCTGACCCCTGCGGGAACCACGCGCCGGGGTTGCGCGCACGCGCCCTCCTTGTTGCCGCCAAGATAGCCGAGTTTGTGGCGGAGCGCGGGGACGGCGAGATAAGGAGGCCGGCGACCCGCGCGGGTCAAGCCGGCGGGCGGGGGGCGGGGGGCGGGGGGCGAGAGGACGGGGGGCAGGCGCGGACGGACCGGCCACACAACACCGCCCCCCACCGCCACCCGCCAAGGGTAACGCGGCCGCCGCCTTCCCCCCACCACACGCACTCTTGACCCGCTCTCTCTCTCGCACTCTCTCGCCTGCTCTCACTCGCCCGCTCTAGCCCGCTCTCATTCACCCTCTCTCGATCCATCGCGCCGGGTTCTCTCGGTTTCTACCTCGCCCTCTCTCATGCCATTTCCCACCCTCTCTCACACCCGCACTCGCGCTCTCTCGCGCCCTTTCCCACCCTCTCTCAAACCTTCTCTCACACCCGCACTCGCCGGCTCTCTCGCCCTCTCTTGCCCTCTCGCGCTCTCTCACACCCTCTCGCGCCCCCGCGCGCCTTCTGGCACGCCCGCCGGGGTTGTCATAATATTGTCGGATCGCCATGAAATGCTCTTCAATTACCGGTCAAGCTGCTTGCCGGCCCGCCCGGACATGTGCGTCGGCCGCCCGGCGACGTGCCCTGGCAAGTCGCGCGCCACTTTGCGGTGTTTGTTAGTATGTGAGTGTGTGGGTGTGTGAGTGGGTGTGGGTGTGTGAGTGTGAGTGAGCCGCTCAGAACAAACACAAACACACACACTCACATGGTGTGAGCGCATCGTATGTCGCTAGTAGACGGCGACACCGAGCATATTGTCCCACAATGCAATGGGCGGGTCGGGGTGGGGGGGGGGGGAGGGGGAATGGGAGGCGGGGGGGCGAGGGGGCAGGTGTCGGTCAGTCAGAACCCGGTGCAGAAGCGACCATTGGGTCGGGAGCGGGCCGAGAGGCGAAGGACGAGGGGCGAGGCGGGCGAGGCGGGCGAGGCGGGCGAGGCGGGCGAGGCGGGCGAGGCGGGCGGGGCTAGTGGGACGAGTGGCGGCGGGGACCGGTCGGGGTGATCTGGGGCCGGCCAGGACAGGCCGGGCAGAGGCGGGAGCGGGTCGGAGCGGGCAGGGTGGGGCGGGGAGGGGTAGGGCGCGGCCGGAGCGGGTCGCGGCGGGGCAGGGCGGGGCAGGGCGGGGCGGGGCGGGGTCGGCAGGCCCCGAACGGGTTTCCTGCTTGCTTGTAGCCTAGCGAAATTGCGCCATCCCAGACAGGTACACCACCATTGATTTCGACGCCATTTGATAGGGTCAGACAGAAGCAATACTGATCAATGCCATAATAGGGTTGTTATGCATACAACCAACCGTCAGTGGCAGACCCACACTACCTCCCACCCACCCAGAACACCAATCCTCCTCCCCCTCACACCCACCACCCCAACCTCCATCCGCTCTCACCCACCCACCACCCCAACCCCCATCCGCTCCCACCCACTCACCAACCCAATCTTCCCCCCTCCTCCCTCCCACCCACCCCCACCTCAAATGGGCTCCCATTACAGAGCTTGTTTTCCACCCCCACCCCCACCCACTTCGGAACCACCGACTGGTCAATACAACCAGTGCCCCCCCCCCCCCACCACCTAACGCCAGTCACACTCGACTGTCCACACATAAAGCGAAACCTTCCGCCACATTCAATTTTAACTTTAAAATTTAATTTTCAATTGTAGCCTGCCAGGTTTTCACAGGCCGTGAAAATCAATGCGCTGGGCGCGCCGCCTAGCGGGGTTGGGGGAGGGAGGGGGCTTTGAATAATACATCAGTGACCATGTCGGTGGCCAGGGAGAAAAAGTAGCCCCCTAGTACAGACGTCAAGCAGTCCAATGGCAGGCGCCGATCTGGGCGTAGGGGACGGGGGGGGGGGGGGGGGGGGGCGGAGCTGAGAGGTTCACTGTAGGGGATTTCACAAAGTGAAATTATATGTGCTATATACTGTCATCATGTGAACTTGGATAATATAAGGCAGTCGCCTATTTTATTATATTATTTCCATATTCAGATAATATATACAGTTTTTGTGATCATGGACATGGTCATGGTCATGGGCATTGGCGCCAAATGGCGTCATTTATGAGCGTCCGTCTACCGTGATGGTAGACCGTGGGATCGTGGGTTCGAACCCTGGTCAAGTCAAACCAACAACTTAAAATTTATACTTGTCACTCCCTAGCCAGGCGCTCGCCATTATTAGGATAGGGCAAGGACTGGTTGGCTCAGTGTCAGGATAATGTGACTGAGTAGGATATCAGGTCATGGTGCTGGTGGCCTGGTCTGCCAGTGGGGCTCACTATAAAGCTGCCATGAGTGCGCACTGTCACAAGTCGGTACCCGTCCTGCTATGACCTTTAGATGTTGCTAGGACATAAAACAACAACAAACAAACAAGCGTAATTTCTTGTAATAGCAATGACTACCCAACTGGCCAGGTGCGATTAAAATATAGGTGGTCTATAACAAGTATAAGTATAACTATATACGGTTATACAATGAGAAGGAATACGTAGATGAGGTGTGGGTGGAAGCCATTTTATTTTGCCTCGGGCCGAACGAAAACCCGCCCTACCGTACAATAAATCTAAAAGTTGCTGGCGGATGACTGAATCGACGCGTCCAGCTGCGACCAGAAAGCAGACGCGTGGTGGCGCCACCGTTGAATCGCGCGCGTTGCCTCGCAGCAAATGCGCTGCTCCCGTGACGCGCGCGTATAGCAACACAAATTTATACATCATCATCATAATCATCATCATGCTGTCAGTCGTGATGCGACAAAGACTCCTTTCATTACTTGACTGCCACTCTCCATTTATGGTGTTTTGTGCGGTTGTACATTTCATGAAAGCTGCCTGCAAAAGTGTTGAAGTGCTGCTGGCTTTTCAAGTTACCAGCGGCACTCTCTTGGGGAGCAAATAGAGGTTTCACACCGGCAAGAACATGTCAAGACAGGCGCAAAACTATTTGTCCCTGTAGTGGCAGGAGATGTTGGGAGTTCCATACATCAACCGCCCTTAATGCTGCCACAGTGACATGGTTTTCTGTTTAGGGTTTGCTCCCTTAGCCTTCGGTATGCAGGTATTGCAGGTATTGCAATACCTCAGGGAGTTTGACGCCCCTGCCCTGCAGAGTTGTACAGGTTCTTGATTTCATACATATTAAGATATAATACAATAATCAGATAGCCAGCACCGCCCATTTATAGTCATATAATAAATTATATCACATATAAATTCACGGAAATTATCCCTATCCCTATGCGTAGCGTATATTTGAATCTATTTTCAGTTACCTGATTGATTGATTGATTGATTGGTGGTTGCTTTACGCCCTGTCGGCAGCATAGGCCATATTCACGCGAGAACTACAAAAACACATTTTGACAACGGTGCACAAGACTATACTTCCTTAGCATTACCAATCGTGTGTGATTGTGAGAATGTGCGGATATATTATGAGTATGTGTGAGCATGTGTGTGAGGATGGGTGCTTGAGTGTATATGAGGGTGTGTGAGTGTTTGAATGTGTGTGTTAGTGTCTCCAAGTGTGAGTGCATGTGATTATATTATGAGTGCATGTGACTGTGTGTGAGTATATGTGAGAGTGTGAGTGTATATGTGTGGATGTGAGTGTGAGCGTGTGTGAGTGTATGTGAGAGTGTGAGCTTATATGTGACTATATTATGAGTGCATGTGACTGTGTGTGAGTATATGTGAGAGTGAGTGTATCAGTGTGGATGTGACTGTGAGTGAGTGAGAAGTGAGTGTGAGTGAGCGTGTGTGAGTGTGTGAGCATGTGAGACTGAGAGTGTGCATGAGTGTGACAGTGAACGGTGAGGCTGGGACGATGGAGCGCCTGGAGGTGGGTGGTTGGGTAGATGTGTGTGTGTGGTGTGTGTGGTGGGTAGTGTGTGGTGTGTGTGGTGTGTGGTGTGGTGTGTGTGGCGTGTGTGTGGTGTGTGTGTGGTGTGTGTGGTTTGTGTATGTATACCTGGCCGGGTGACCAGGGACGTCGATGATCAATAAAACATAAACCGTGCCCCATGTGGCGAGGCCCGACCCGACCGCGTCCCGCCCCCACCCGCCTCCCGCCGCCCCCACCCGCTCGCCTGCCCCTCACCGCCCTCGCCTGCCCCTCACCGCCTCCCGCCCGCCCCTCACCGCCGCCCCTCGCCGCCGCGCGGTGGCAGCACTGGTCAACGCCAGCTCCCGCCAATCGGCAATTTGCATACATTTAAAGCAATTAGAGGGGGCTACTACATGAAAAGGCCATTGCGGCTGACTAAGTACTACCCCTCCCCCCACCCGCCCTCCACCCACCCTAACACCTCGCACGCGTACACCAGCACACGCACTCACACTGATAAATAAAATGGACATGGACTGGGCCGGGCTGTGGTGGACTTGGTGGTGGAGGAGGTGGTGGTGCTGGTGGTGGTGGAGGTTTTGGATGTGATGGTGGAGGTGGTGGAGGTGGTGGTGGAGCAGGAGGTGGTGGTGGTAGTGGTGGTGGTGGAGGTGGTGGATGTGGAAGTGGAGGGTGTGGATGAGGTGGTGGAGGTGGAAGTGGAGGGAGAGATGGAGGTGGTGGTGGAGGAGGTGTTGGTGGTGGTAGGAGACTAGCGCGTGTCAACATGCCTGGCGATTAATATTTACCAAATAAAGGATAAATAAAATATTGAATATTGTCTGGACGGCCGGCCGGCCGGCAGGGGAGGAGGGGTGGGGGTGGGAGGTGGTGGTGGGAGTGCAAGGAGGGGGTGGCAGGGGGGACAGGAGGAGGAGTTGGCGGATAGGATAGGGGAGGTGAGGGTGGCTGTGGAAGGGGGTGCGGAGGGAGAGGAGTTGAAGGGGAGTGAGACGGGTGGAAGGTAGGAGGGGAGAGTAGGAGGGAATGCCGGGGAGGAGGGGGATGAGGAGGACGGGTAAGGGGGGGGGGGAGGGAGGAAGGATGTGGGAGTAGGTGGAAACGGAGGAGGAGGGGGAGGGGAGCAGGGTGTGGCGGGAGGGAGGCCGAGCTAGGGTTGGGGGGGGGGGGAGGGGGCTCGTGCGTGGTGGTGCTTGTGGTGGTGTGATGGTGGTGATGGTGGTGGTGCGATGGTAATGGTGGTGGTGGTGTGAGGGTGGTGGTGGTGGTGGTGATGATGGTGGTGATGTTGTGGCGGTGTGATGCTGGTGATGGTGTGATGGTGGTGATGGTGGTGTGATGGTAATGGTGGTGTGATGGTAATGGTGGAGTTGGTAGTGTGATAGTGATGGTGGTTGTGGTGGTTATGGTGGTGGTGGCGATGGCGGTGGTGGTGGTGATGTTGTGATGGTGGTAGTGGTGGCGGTGTGATGATGATACATTGATAGTGATGATGGTGGTGTGGTGATGGTGATAGTGGTGTGGTGATGATGATAGTGGTGGTGGTGTGGTGGTGGTGTGGTGGTGGTGTGGTGGTTTGTTTGTTGTTGTTTTACGTCCTAGCAACATCTAAGGTCATATCAGGACGGGGGATAGTGGTGGGGTGGTGACGGTGGTGATGGTGGTGGTGGGGTGATGGTGATGGTGGTGGTGGGGTGATGGTGGTAGTGGTGTGGTGATGATGGGGGTGGTGGTGGTGTGGTGGTGGTGGAGGTGAGGGTGGTGGTGGTGGTGTGGTGGTGGTGTGGTGGTGGTGGTGTGGTGGTGGTGTGGTGGTGGTGGTGTGGTGGTGGTGGTGTGGTGGTGGTGATGTGGTGCTGGTGGTGCTGGTGGTCGTGTGATGATGGTGGTAGTGTGAGGGTGGTGTGGTGTTGGTGGTGGTGGTGGTGGTGGTGTGGTGGTGATGGTGGAGGTGAGGGCGGTGGCCAGAGAAGGGGAAATGCACCCGTTTATCGATCTGCATTTGGCATGTTTCAATGAACACAGACATATTCAATTTCACGACTCCTGCAAGCCGTTTAAAACTCAGTCCATCCATATTCAGGTCGTGTGTGTGAGAGTATGTGCCCGGCTGTGGAGATAGGGTGGGGTGGGGGTGGATGGTGGGGGCGTTAGTAAGAGGGAGGGAGGGGGCGGCAGGCGGCATGTGGTCGGCTTCACACGTGATTTTAGGATTCGGACGCCTAGGGTTGATCCCTGGCCGAGTCAAACCAATGCCTTAAAATGGATACCTGTCGCTAGCTAGCCTGGTGCATGGCATTGCTAGGATAGGGCAAGGCGCCGAAGACTGAGGAAGACCAATTGCCCGTGATTGAAATTTCCCGTGGTTAATCAACTAAAGTACGAAATTAAATTTTAAACTATTGAGATGGGTGGGTGGGTGGGTGGGTGGGTGGGTTGGTGACGTCATCCAGATTCTTGTCATTAATACATATCCTCCCCCCAGAAGCCAAAACAGGCACGCCCAAGTGGAACTGTTACCTAGACAACATGCTCTGTTATTTGTGTGTTTGGTTTAAAACAAATAGTTTGGCTTTACTATGGTGATATAGGATGAAGACTCGGGGTATATTACTTGTTTTTAATACATTGCTTCTTGTTGTTCTCTATTTGTGTATATTTGGGTATGTCGTCATCATTATCGTCATCATCAATCCCTTAACTACTTGTTTTTACTACATTACTTGTTGTTTTTGTCCATTTGTGTATATTTGGGTATGTCATCATCATCATCATCATCATCATCATCAATCTCTTAACTGTGAGGGTCGTTGGGGCACCACAGAATCTTGACAACCAGTTTTCTCCAGTTTCCGCTGTTCTCCGCTGCCCTCTGGGACTTGCCAAACTCCACGCCTGTTCATTCGCTGATGTTGTCTTCCGACGTCTTTTTTAGTCTGCCTTCTTTTCTCCCCCTTTCACTGCACCTTGCACCATGGTTTTGGCCAGACCTGATGAACGGGAAATATGGCCACACCATTGCAGGTTGTGTCTTCTGTGTGATTGTATGCCTGAATGCATGCCTGAATGTATTCATGTATGTTTGTGTGTGTCCTATATGTGTGTATGAATGTGTGCTTTGTCTATATATATATATATATATATATATATATATATATATATATACATACATATACAGTAAAATCTCTCTAAATCGACCGACCATGGGACCGACTCTAAATAGTCATTTACGGGGGTACCCGGTTTATGGTGCTTTTTTTTCATTACAATGATATTGTATGGGCGATCATTTGGGACCCAAATAAAGCGATCAATATAGGGGAGCAGTCAATCTGTGGCCAGGTGGTCGGTTAGAGAGGTTTTACTGTATATATATATACGTACAAACAAATACAGAGTGGTCATTTGACAGTGATATATGAATGGTGAGCTTGGTAGCTAGCACTAGCAGTAGTAGTGAGTATGCAGTAAGTAAGTATGCTGGTATATATGTTGACATGAACAACAGCATACACAAGTCACTCCCCACAAAAAAACTCACACAAACGACCACATTGAGCGCTTACTAATGCCGATGTGCATTACACTCAGCACATATATATATATATATATATATATATATATATATATATATATATGTATATATATATATGTATATATATGTGTGTGTTAGATATATCATGTTTGATGTCAGGAAACTGAGGACTCGGTTATGTTGTTAATGTTAGCCTCTGATGGTGGCACCGCCAAAATGACATGACATGGCTGGTAGTATTGTTATTACTATTAGCCTTGGCTTGTTATGTTAGCCTTGCACTCTTGTCCATGTCGCTTTATGAGCAAGCTCGTAGTAGTCTACTAGTAGTACTTGTATTATTACTATTAGTAGTACCAGTAGTAAGAGTATCACCAGTACTACCGTAGTGTCAATATTACCAGTAGTACCAGTAGTAGTAGTACTTGTATTATTAGTAGTACTACCAGTAGTAAGAGTATCGCCAGTACTACGTAGTGCCAATATTACCAGTAGTACCAGTACCAGTAGTAGTAGTACTTGTAGTATTAGTAGTACCAGTAGTAAGAGTATCACCAGTACTACCGTAGTGCCAATACTACCAGTAGTACCAGTACTAGTAGTACAAGGGGTAGTACTAGTAGTACCAGTGATATTACTACTAGTATCAGTAATAAATACTGCTACTAATAATAGTACCAATACTACCAGTAGTAACTCATAGTAGCTCGTACTAATGGTAATACCTGGTAACCTGGTAGCACCTAGCAGAGCCTAGTAGAACCTAGTAGAAACTAGTAGAACATAGTAGAACCTATTAGAAACTAGTAGAACCTAGTAGAAACTAGTAGAACCTAGTAGAACCTAGTAGAACCTAGTAGAACCTAGTATAACCTAGTAGCAGCTAGTAGAACCTAGTAGAAGCTAGTAGAAGCTAGTAGAACCTAGTAGAAGCTAGTAGAACCTAGTAGAAGCTAGTAGAACTAGCAGACACTAGCAGAAACTAGCAGAACCTAGCAGAACCTAGCAGAACCTAGTAGAGACTAGTAGAGACTAGTAGAGACTAGTAGAGACTAGTAGAGACTAGTAGAGACTAGTAGAGACTAGTAGAGACTAGTAGAGACTAGTAGATACTAGTAGAGACTAGTAGAGACTAGTAGAGACTAGTAGAGACTAGTAGACACTAGTAGACACTAGTAGACACTAGTAGAGACTAGTAGAAACTAGTAGAAGCGAGTAGAAACTAGTAGAAACTAGTAGAAACTAGTAGAACCTAATAATAACTAGTAGTACTAGTAGTGTTTGTTGTGGTGTTGCGGTTACTGTTACGGTTTGTCCCGGTCATGCTGGAGAAACAATTGTGACCGTGCTAAATCAGACGCGGTGGACAATATTGACAGTTTGTAAATTCAGTATGTATGGAGATCATGAACCAGCGTTGGTGAAGTTAGATCAATATTGGTGTCGATTTCTGTGGTGATTTACTACATGTGTTATTGGTGTGGTGATGAGGTCAGAGTACATGTACCATTGTTGGTGTCGTTTTGATGTGGTACTGTGTGGCATGGTAATATAAATATTGGTGTGGATCTCTATGATGATGATTTAACACAGACGTTGACAATCTCTACTGAAGTCAAGTACTTAGGACACTTTATGACCGATGACTTTAGAGATGACAGGGATATTAATAGACAGTGTCACAAGTTATATGCTATGGGAAATATGCTCATCAGGAAATTTCATATGTGTACAGCTGATGTGACGGTAAACTTATTTAGAACTTTCTGTACTCCCTTGTATACTGCCCAGATTTGGTGGAACTATAGAATGCATAGCATTAGAAAACTGAATGTAGCATATCACAACATTATGAGGTTATTACTCCGGCTACCTAGGTATCACACTGCTAGTCAGTTGTTTGCCAATATTGATGTGCCAGCCTTCTAGGCTGTTATCAGGAATCTAACATTCAAATTTTATTACTAGACTTGACAAGTCAGAAAATGTTATAATACAGGGACTTGTAAAAATAGAAGAGAGTGATCTCAGATTTACGTCTGCCATATGGAGGCATTGGTACAAAGTACTGTATGTAGACCAACATTTTGATATTGGTTAGTATGGTAGTATTCATAATATTACTTATATCCTATTCACATAAATTTTTATATCTACCTACTATGGACCAAATTATGTAACTACCATAATCCTGAGTCTGAAATAAAGAATTGAATTGAATTGAATTGAATTGATGATACTGTCAGCATCCATGTGCGATTGTTGGCGTGTTGTGGTGTGGTATGGGACTGAGTGGCTTGGCCATGTCAATATTGGTGTGGATCTGTATGGTGAGGATTTAGCACAAGCGTTACCGTATGTAGTGACAATGGCAGCATCCATGTATGATTGTTGGTGTGTTGTGGTGCAGTGTGGGACTGAGTGGCATGGCAATGTCAATATTGGTGTGGATCTGTATAGTGATGATGTAGTGCACATGTTATGGCATGTAGTGATAAGAGCAGCATCCATGTACGATTGTTGGTGTGTTGTGGTGCAGTGTGGGACTGAGTGGCATGGCAATGTCAATATTGGTGTGGATCTGTATAGTGATGATGTAGTGCACGTGTTATGGCATGTAGTGATAATGGCAGCATCCATGTACGATTGTTGGTGTGTTGTGGTGTGGTATGGGACTGAGTGGCATGGCCATGTCAATATTGGTGTGGATCTGTATGGTGAGGATTTAGCACAAGCGTTACCACATGTAGTGATAATAGCAGCATCCATGTACGATTGTTGGCATGTTGTGGTGTGGTGTGGGATGAGTGCACAAGCGTTACCGCATGTAGTGATAATGGCAGCATCCATGTATGATTGTTGGTGTGTTGTGGTGCAGTGTGGGACTGAGTGGCATGGCAATGTCAATATTGGTGTGGATCTGTATAGTGATGATGTAGTGCACATGTTATGGCATGTAGTGATAATGGCAGCATCCATGTACGATTGTTGGCGTGTTGTGGTGTGGTATGGGACTGAGTGGCCTGGCCATGTCAATATTGGTGTGGATCTGTATGGTGAGGATTTAGCACAAGCGTTACCGCATGTAGTGATAATGGCAGCATCCATGTACGATTGTTGGCGTGTTGTGGTGTGGTATGGGACTGAGTGGCATGGCAATGTCAATATTGGTGTGGATCTGTATGGTGAGGATTTAGTGCACGGGTTACCGCATGTAGTGATAATGGCAGCATCCATGTATGATTGTTGGCGTGTTGTGGTGTGGAATGGGACTGAGTGGCCTGGCCATGTCAATATTGGTGTGGATCTGTATAGTGAGGATTTATTGCACGGGTTACCGCATGTAGTGATAATGGCAGCATCCATGTATGATTGTTGGTGTGTTGTGGTGCAGTGTGGGACTGAGTGGCGTGGCCATGTCAATATTGGTGTGGATCTGTATGGTGAGGATTTAGCACAAGCGTTACCGCATGTAGTGATAATGGCAGCATCCATATGTATGATTGTTGGTGTGTTGTGGTGCAGTGTGGGACTGAGTGGCGTGGCAATGTCAATATTGGTGTGGATCTGTATAGTGATGATGTAGTGCACGTGTTATGGCATGTAGTGATAATGGCAGCATCCATGTACAATTGTTGGTGTTTTTTTGTTTTTTGTTAGTAAATGTTATGCTGCTGTATTTCTGGTGCCAATATTGATTTAGAACACGCAGTGTACCACTGCCAGCGCATTGCTCGTGCGCACGCGCCTGCGCATGCGCGTGCGCATGCCCGTGCGCATTGCTAATGCACACGCATCTGCGCATGCTCGTGCGCATGCTCAAGCACAAGTAGCGTGTGACTGGTGCGTGCTGAGCGTGCTGGTTGGTTAGTTGATCGGTCAGTCAGTTGTTGGAGTTTTACTTCCTGGCAACATCTAAGGTCATATCAGGACAGGTACCGACTTCTGACAGTGCACATTCATGAAGACTTTATAGTGCTGTCCCACTGGGAGACCAGGTAACCAGCACCATGACCTGAAATCCCACTCACCCACATTATCCTGACACTGGGCCAACCAGTCCTTGCCCTGTCCTAATAATGCCGAGCGCCTGGCTGGAAGCGACAAGTATCAATTTGTTTAAGTCATTGGTTTGGCTCAACCCAGGTTTGAATCCAACGATCTACCAAAATAGGAGATGGACGCACAACTCATTTGGCCATCCCGTCTGGTCAGTGGTGGTGGTGGTGGTGGTGGTGGTGGTGGGATGCGGCGGGATTCGATGTGGGGTACACAACCTACTGTCCTGTCCATCCTGTTCCGTACGATACGCCTGCAATACCGGACACTTGCCACGTTGTTTTCATGGACGCCTCCAACATTGGGGCATGTTATAGGGGCTGTGGGTGAGGAGGAGGGGAGGCGGGGGGGGGGGGTGTTGCGGGGGAGGGGGAGGGGGGACTGTGGTGGCCGGCCATGGCAGTCCCAGTCCGGCCCCGATGAATGCTAATCACCGTAATTTGCCCGGCACACGAGGGCGGTTTCTGCCGGCCAAGTCTCGTCCTAACTACTGGGGTCAGTGCCCCATTATGACCCTCCTCCTGTCGCACCGAGCCTCCCACAAACGCCACTGTCAGGGCCCATATGGGTCAGATCTGTGTGTGTGCATGCACATGTTATATTTACATGTATTCAGACATGTATGTGTGTATGTATAGTCATATATATTAACATATATTCACTGATGTGTGTGTAAATATAGGCGTAAAATATTTACATGTATATGTGTGTATATAGCCATACATATACAAACGTATACAAATATATACTCACTGATATGTTTGTAAATATAGGCATATAATATATAGATGTATTCAGACATGTATATGTGTATATATAGCCATACATATACAAACATATACTCACTGATATGTGTGTAAATATAGGCATATAATAACTACATGTATTCAGACACGTGTATGTGTATAATTATTTGGCCATACATATACAAACATATACTCACTTGATACGTTATATATATATATATCGGCGTCGAGCATGGATGTCGGCGTCGATCGGTATAATTATAATTTAGCATTGACAGAGGTGTTGGAAAGTCTTTAAATTTATCCTGAATGTAAAGATCGAGAAAATACAACAACTTTATTTGTTTCTAGGATAATTTAATATAAAACAAATGAATGCATGAGACTTTAAGAATTGCGACGCCGACATCTGTTAAAGTTGTCGGCGTCGATCATTGGATGTCGGCATCGATCGGTATAATTATAGTTTAGCATTGACAGAGATGTTGGAAAGTCCTTAAATTTATCTTGAATGTAAAGGTCGAGAAAATACAACAACCCTATTTGTTTCTAGGATAATTTAATATGAAACAAAGAAATGCACTACACTTTTAAGAATTGTGACGCCAACATCTTCAATTGACCACCGATTGGCCCGTTTTCGTGATGCTGACTCATATATATATATATATGTACACACATATGCATCTATGGTAAAAGTCTCTAACCGACCACATCCACCGAACGACCACTCCCCTATCATTATCAATCACTTTATTTGGGTCCCAAATGATCGCCCAAACAATACCATTTTAATGATATATACAAAAAACTCCCTAAACTGACCACCTCCCTAAATGTACCATTTAAACTCGATCCCATGGTTGGTCGTTTTACTATATATACACATTTATGTGTGCATATATACACACATATATACACACATAAATATATAAAAGAGAAATGGCCGCTCATCCACTCACCCACCCACTCATCCATCCACTCATCCACCCACTCATCCACCCACTCACCCACACACTCATCCACACACTCACCCACTCATTCACCCACACACTCATCCACACACTCATCCACACACTCACCCACACACTCACCGACACTGTCACCCACACTCACCTATCCCCTCACACACACCCTCACACACACACTCGCCCACACACTCACCCACACGCTCACCCACACGCTCACCCACACACTCACCCACTCCGTCCCTCACCCACATTTTCACACACTCACTCACCCACTCCCTCCCTCACCAACACACCCACACACTCACCCACTCAGTCCCTCACCCACACGTTCACACACTCACTCACCACTCCCACCCTCACCCATGCCCACTCCGTCCCTCACCCACACATTCACACACTCACTCACCCACTCCTTCCCTCACCAACACTCACCCACTCCGTCCCTCACCCACATATTCATACACTCACTCACCCACTCCGTCCCTCACCCACTCACTCACCCTCTCCCTCCCTCACCCACACACTCACCCACTCCGTCCCTCACCCACTCATCCACACACTCACCCACTCCCTCCCTCACCCACACACTCACCCACTCCGTCCCTAACCCACCCACCCACACACTCACCCACTCCGTCCCTCACCCACAAATGCACACACTCACTCACCCACTCCCTCCCTCACCCACACACGCACAAACTCCGTCCCTCACCCACTCATCCACACACTCACTCACCCACTCCCTTCTTCACCCACACACCCACACACTCACACACTCACCCACAGCGCACTGATGTCCTTTTGGGGGCGGGTGGCTGGTTATCAGGTAGCTAACGCCGTATCGTAAATCAGCGCATGTAAGCAGGTTCCGTTAATCTTGTGCGGCCAGTTTGTGAAAGCAGGTGGTTTCTGAGGCTGAGAATTAGCTCTAGCCACTATGCAGGCGGGTATCGCTTAGACACACACTACACACACACAGACACCCACCACACCCACACACACACTCACCAACCCCCATATCCCTACCACACAGACACCCACCACACCCACACACACATCCCATCACAAATCCCTACCACACAGCCCCACCTCCCCACCACCAGCACACCAACACACACTCACCAACCCCCACATCCCTACACAAGTCCCTACCACACAGACACCCACCACACACACACATCCCATCACAAGTCCCTACCACACATGACCCGCCCTCTACCACACACACACACACACATCCTAACACATGCCCAGTACAAGATAGAACCGGTAATGGCTTCTGGTTCGGAACGACTTATGTAAATTCATACTCGTATAATTATTATACATCACACTCAGCCATATATGCACTGTATAAGGCAATATGCGAATATTAATAGGTGGAGGGATAGATTGTCTATTGTTGCCATTATCGCCCTGAAGACAATGTAACTATACCTAGTCTGGGGCGCAGCTCCTCGCTCCAGCACTATATGCAGTGATGCCACCTGTGGTGGGTACTCTACATTACTTTAATTTACTCGCTTAAAAAAAGATATATATATGATGTGCTGGCCACTGGCCGACCATGTCCTCATAACTATCATGGCAGTTATTACCAGGCAGCGTACAACGTTTGACTACTGGCACCGCTTCATGGTATGAGCCAGTCTTGATTTCTGGGGTGTTTCTAACATTACGACGGTTACCGGCTGCAGAACTGCAGCATTATACTTATAGAGAGGCACTGATAAATCGGCCCAATCTTTGGTTGGAGATTAATCTTCTGGTGGGATGGTTGTAGAAGCTGGGGGATGTCTTTACAATGATTAAACGATGAGTTGTTGGGGCGGCCCCGAATCACTCCAGTCCGGCGGTAGCACAGCACTTGTATCCAGCAGCCAGCAGCAAGGGTTTACTAGGAAGGGACGGGTAAAGGTGTGTCCAGCGGTTCCAGCAACAAGAACAAAGCGAGAGAAACGAAAAGCTAAAGGGCCCCACGCAAGCAAACAAGCCTCCTTGATCAGGAGAAGTAAGCCTGGGAGAGAAAAAAAGGGTAGAGTATAGGAAAGAGAAATGAGGAGAGTTGAGTCAAAGGACCGTGTCTATTTGCTTTATGGTGACCAGCCGGTGAGCCAAAGACATGGACAGAGTAAGAGTAGAAAGTGAGATGCTGGCAGGCTCTTCCCTCCTGGAACTCTTTTTAGACATTATCAAGGAGGAGCATGGCCAGCGGAGAGGAGATAGAGAGAGGGGTGGACGAAGTGCGGTCCGGATAGCAAGTGTATGAGCCAGTCGTGATAGTATCTGCTACGCGTCAAGCCTATATGTGTATGTGTTATATACACACACGCATATATAAAATCCCCGCAAGTGATGGTGTAGCATCCCGGTTAGGATCGTGCCGGTGGTGGCGCCACCGGTCACATGGTTGGAGGAGGGGCATACATCAAGTAAGCCACCCCATCAATAAAAAAGTAGTAAATAATCATATAATTCCCTTCCGTGCCTTTATACTCGCATAATGCTTATACATCATACATAGCAAAGGCCACTGCTGCCTGTCCCTGGGCTACTACAAGTAATACACCTAGTACAAGTAGCCGGGCATGTGTGAAATGCCTGAGATAATATATGACATATTTGAAAGAGGGAAGTGATTGACCATTGGGGTCAGTTGGTCAAGAGTCAGAGTCGGCGAGATGCAGAGAATAACCGACTATCAGCATATCGAGTTAGTTTGGTAAATGAGGATCGGTGTCAGAAGGACACCGACCAGAAACATTAGGAGGCATTCTTATTCTTAAGTTATATACACATAATAAATTATGTAGTACATTATATGTGTATGTAAAACATCTACAGAACATATGACATGATACATAGAAGATACTATGAGTGGGCGCCAGCAGACAAGCGTGTGGGATGGTGCCTGGTAATAACTGCCGTTATCGTTATGAGGACATGGCCGGCCAGTGGCCAGCAGTATGCCAACTAAAGCAATGCGTGATTGGGCGTGCAAAGTGGGACAGAATGGGGAGAGATGAGCTGTCCCAATTGCAGAGAGCAGCTCAGAGGGCACTGAGGGGGGAGGGGCCGGGGGAGGGGGAGGGGAAGGGGGGATGCATCAACAACAAGATGGATCGGGCGTATTGTGCTTATTGACCACTTAATCTAGTGTTGTCATGGCGAGGAGGCTGACCCGCGTCTCCAGGGCGCCAAGCGTAACCATGACAACGACGGGAGCCCCCGTGCGTGAGACCGGGGTGAGGACAGCGACGGATCAGCCGGACCCTGGAGGAAGATGAACGACGGGTGACACCTCCAGGTGGCGCATCGCTCATGGTGGGGCGGGTGGGAGGCGGTAGGTGGGAAGGGGGGGGGGGCGGGGGTCCCTCCCTCCCTCCTCCTTCCCTCCCCGGATTAATCAGACTTGGGGCCGGCAGGGCGTTGCGTAAGGGTCCCGGTCCCCGGCCTATACCGCGACAGTTGCTGTTAATAACGTCCCGACAAATGGAGCCGCTCCTGCCCTCCCCCCTCCCTCCCCCCCCCCATCCCCCACTTCCATAGCCCCCACCCATCCCTCCCTCCCCACCCCAACGTCTTAATGAATAGATCCTCGGGGCGGCCCGTGGAAGGGGTTGGTTGCGCCCGACGAGCCAGGGCCGGGGCGGGGCGGGGCGGTGCATGGCCGGGTGGGGGCTGGGGCGGGTGGGGGGAGGGGACGCTTCCTTGTGTATTGTGCGCGCGCAGGCCTAAATCACAAACCACCACCACGCTAGGCAGGCGTCTTGTTAGATGCCGCCGATCCCCCAGGGGGCCCCCAGTGACCACGGCACGATCTATGTCCACCTGGCGGCCGGCGCGCCACCTAACGGGCCCGCGGCGCACAGACGATTAATGGCCCCCCTAGCGACAAAAACCGCTACGCCCTCCCCCCAGCCATCATCGTAACCCGCCCCCCCCCCCCCACCCCCAGCAATAGTTGCCTTTCTCTCTCTTCTTGTCCAATTATAATTGGCGACCGGGCGGTCAGATTTAGCACTTGTAAATCACCGCTAATTGGGACAACTGGTCGGAGCCGTAACTCAGCCTCTGCCGCGTTATTGATAGTGAGAACTTTATTACTGCTTGTACGGCTGTCCTCGTCTTTATTATTATGACAAATGGCGCGTCCAGCATGCTCCCCCCCCTTCCCCGGCACCCATCGGCGCCGGCCGCGGCCCTCCTACCCCACCCCCCCCCCCCCCCCCCCCCCCCCCCCCCGTGGGCAGCTCCCGAGCACAGAACTCAAAACCCGAGATGCCCATTACGGGTAGGGCGTATCGGCCCACCCTACCATACTTGGGGTGGGCGGGTTGCGAGCTGGGGTGGGAAGGAGGGGAGGGGAGGGGATGGGAGAGGAGGCGAAGGGAGGGGAAGGGAGGGGAAGGGAGGGGAGGGAGGGAAAGGAGGGGGAGGGAGGTGCAGGGAGGGGAAGGGAGGGGAAGAGAGGGGAAGGGATGGGAAGGAAAGGGAGAGGAGAGAAGAGAAGAGGAGAAGGGAGGGAAGGGAAGGGCAAAAGAGAGGACAAGAGCTGATGGGAGGTGAGAAGACAAGAGAGAGGAGAGGAGAGAGCAGAGGAGAGAGAAGGGATAAGGGAGAGGAGGAGGGGAGAAGAGACGAGGAGAGAAGAGAAGAGGGGATAGGACAGTAGAGCAGAACAGAACAGAGCAGAGCAAAAGAAAGTAGAGCAGAACAGAGCAGAGGAGAGTATCGGGGTGATGGGAGGGGGGAGGGGAGGCACAACGGAAACAGCCCCAATTGGAAGGAACAGCCAATAATGCGGATTCAACTCGTCAGGAAACAATCACTTTGCTGGGCTGGTTATCGGATGCCGGCCTCTGCGTGTGGGCCATTACAAACTGTCCGTTTTCATCTTAGCCCAGCCAGAGCCCCCGCCCCCGCCCCCCGCCCCCCGCCCCCTTACCTCCCACCCACCTGCACCACGCTCCCATTGTAACTAGGTGTTGCTAAGCAACGGACATCCATGTGAACCATCTTAGCTTAGCAACGACGCGCACACGCGTGCATATATATTCTAATTAAATTCAAAGTGTATACAGACAATTGGATTAAGGATGTAGATACACCTCCAGTGGTACTGGTAGATTCAATGGGTCTTACTCTTACTAAATACTAGTCTTAACCCAAGTACACGCAGCTCCAGAGGCATGGACGCGCCCTGGTAGTTAGTGATAGTTAACACCCGTTAATTTGTGTCAGTAGTTTCCGGTATGCATTGAGTTACTAATTTTATCCGTCTTGCTGCAAAGTGTGTAAATCAAAGACAAAGTCAGATGACTAGTGTGGTGGAAACCCTCATTTATTTGTTCAGGGCTTATGGCCGAGCAAAAAAGCCCCACCGCACATCAATATAAAGCTAAAAAAAGGTTCAAGCGAATGGCAATTTGGGGCGGCTCGGCACCGGAAGTGACGGTGGCGCCAGCAGACCCGGAGCAAATCGTATCTCATGGAAGCGAATAAATAAATAATAATAAATAATAAAAGGCAGCACCGCCAATCTATATACATATAATGCTTATATTTTACACACACACATATACATATATATGTAGGGTATGTTAGATTATGCTAATTGAATAGACACCGGAAGTGCTTTATCCCCCTTCGAGTTCGATGTGACTAGCATGGGGGCTACAGCACAAAGTAGTATATATCACTCATTATTAATATTAGGCTTATATATATGCTTATAATATAATACTATTGTATAAAGTAGTATATATTACTCATTATTAATATTAGGCTTATATATACGCTTATAATATAATACTATTGTATAAAGTAATGTATATTACTCATTATGAATATTAGGATTATATATACGCTTATAATATAATACTATTGTATAAAGTAGTATATATTACTCATTATTAATATTAGGCTTATATATACGCTTATAATATAATAATATTGTATAAAGTAGTATACATTACTCATTATTAATATTAGGCTTATATATACGCTTATAATCTAATACTATTGTATAAAGTAGTATATATTACTCATTATTAATATTAGGCTTATATATACGCTTATAATATAATACTATTGTATAAACTAGTATATATTACTCATTATTAATATTAGGCTTATATATACGCTTATATAATATAATAATACTATTGTATAAAATAGTATATATTACTCATTATTAATATTAGGCTTATATATACCCTTCTAATATAATACTATTGTATAAAGTAGTATATATTACTCATTATTAATATTAGGCTTATATATATATGCTTATAATATAATACTATTGTATAAAGTAGTATATATTACTCATTATTAATATTAGGCGTATATATGCTTATAATATAATACTATTGTATAAAGTAATGTATATTACTCATTATTAATATTAGGCTTATATATACGCTTATAATATAATAATATTGTATAAAGTAGTATATATTACTCATTATTAATATTAGGCTTATAATTTATATATACGGTTATAATATAATACTATTGTATAAAGTAGTATATATTACTCATTATTAATAGTAGGCTTATATATACGCTTATAATCTAATACTATTGTATAGACTAGTATATATTACTCATTATTAATATTAGGCTGATATATATGCTTATAATATAATAATACTATTGTATAAAGTAGTATATATTACTCATTATTAATATTAGGCTTATATATACCCTTATATTTATAATATAATACTATTGTATAAAGTAGTATATATTACTCATTATTAATATTAGGCTTATATATACGCTTATAATCTAATACTATTGTATAAACTAGTATATATTACTCATTATTAATATTAGGCTTATATATACACTTATACTATAATAATACTATTGTATAAAGTAGTATATATTACTCATTATTAATATTAGGCTTATATATATCCTTATAATATAATACTATTGTATAGACTAGTATATATTACTCATTATTAATATTAGGCATATACTTACGCTTATAATATAATAATACTATTGTATATCTACATCTGAACGGGGGAAACAAAGAAAAGCAATATACATGGCATGTACTATGCCACAGACATGCACAACTACATAATATAATATAATACAATACAATATTATTAAGTCATGCATAGTGATGAAAGGGATCCCACAGTCTCTCACTCTCAGGGGAGCAGCCAAAATACAGATGATGATAATATTAATGTTAATTTCATCATCTTGTTATAATTATAATAATTGAAATAATAATACTGAATGTAGGTACCGGCAGCGAAATTTAAAAATATGCACAGGGTACAATATTGTTATTCCTTCCTGTACTCGTTGAATTTACAAACCCAAATCCAAAAAGAGTTAGGCTATGTATCTTATTGTTTTTGAGATAATCAATTTCAAAAATGTTATATATAAAAATGTATTAATTTCCAATTAAAGGTGGAACTTTGACCAAGTATAATAACAAGTGGAACCGTGTCAGGTGTTTTCTGCTAACCAATTTCCATTGTAGATATATAAAGCAATTTAAACTGCCAATTGCTAAATCAGTTCGTCAAGCAGATTTTTAATAAGACGATGTCAAAAAGTGCAATTCGTAACAAAAAAATCTTTCTCATTTGGCCAAATAGCCATTTTAAAGGCATGGTATTTTCTTGAAAAACTGCAACAATACTGAATGAATGCAAAATAGTTCACATATTCATAACAGTTTAATAGTCTATTTTTTTCCAGACCTCTATCTGTAGAGAATCAAAGGATATTTGCATCCAAAAATGTGAAAAAGTGTAATTGTTGCATGTAAACAGCATCTGTAAATGAAATTTGTATAATTTTCCTATCTTTGAAAGCTCATTGCAGCTAAACAACCTCTTGAATCTTACTCAGATTTGGCACAGTATTACAATAAGCATATTGGTGAATGTATATATAATTACTATGAAATATATATAATAATTATGATGAAATATATATAATCATTAAACATGATGAAATTATTCATAAAAAAAATAGATATATAATTTCGTAAGACAAGTTATACTTAAGAGTAGGAGAGCCCTTTCTCTTGATATGCCTTGATTTCAAATTGTCCACATGGAGGAGGCGGTCAGTGGGTTAGGAGATGGAGGAGAGGGGCGAGGGTGCCCCACCGCTACACCAGGAGCCCAGGGAGGCAGGCCCGGCAGGGTGAAGGGGGTGGGAGGAGGTCGGGGAGGGGGCGGAGAGGGGCGGAGAGGGGCGAGCCTCGGGCAACCGTCCACATAACTGAACATAACTCCACCTTGGCTGACCCGCCCGCACTGGGCCTCCTGCTGGCCAGGAGGCCTGGATCGCGCCCTGGAGGTGTGGGGCCGTGGGGTGGAGGGGGTGGAGGGGGTGGAGGGGGGCTGAGGAAGGGCTGGTATGACGGAGGGCTGGGTGTATGTATGTGGAGGTGGAATGGGAGGACTGGGGGTGAAGGGGGGTGGGGGGGGGGGGGGTGAGTACCCGCCACGATGCCACAAGTTACACCACGGAGAGGGATTGACTTCATGTTGTTGTTGTTGCTGTTGGCACTGCCAGTGGTAGGGCTGTCGTGTTGCTATTGAAATGTTGTTGTTGTATACTGTTGTGTGCCATTGTTGTATGTCATTGTTGTATGATGTTGAATACTGTTGTTGCATAATGTTGTTGTATACTGTTGATGTATATTTTGTTTATATTGTTGTCTTATATTGATGTATATTGTCGTTATATATTGTCATTGTATGCTCCTGTTGAATAATGTTGTTGTATAATGTTGTATAATGTTGTATAATGGTGTTGTATAATGTTGAATATTGTTGTTGAGTACTGTTGTTGTATCATCATCATCATACTGTCGGTCGCGATGCGACAAAGACTGCTTTACTGTTGCTGTACACTGTGTGTGTATTATGTTGTACGCTGTTGTAGCATATTGTTGTACTGTAACGCTGTTGTAGTATATTGTTGTACTATAATACTGTATAATACTGCTGTTGTGTACTGTTTTAGTATAATATTGTTTACACGGTCGTGGTACATTGCTATTAATATTATACACTATATGTGTGTAGCCGTGTTGTATAATACTGTTGTCGCTATTGTTGTATTTAATTGTTGTACATTATTACATACTATTGCTGTTGTTGTGTGATATTGTTGTAAACTGTTGTTAATAGTGCTGCTTCTGTTGCTGTCCATTTTGATGGCACTTTACTGTCTTACTGTTGTCACTTGCTTTCATAGGAGGAAGTCCCTAAGTACTCCACAATATTGGAGCTACATCTAAACTCGCAATAATTGATGCACAGAACACTAAGTTCCGAATGAACCTGTCTGTATGAGTGAAGATGGGTGTGTAGGGCTTATGTCACGTGACGGGGACAGTAGGTGGGATGGCGGTGGGTGGGGATGGGTCGGTGTGTCCTCATTGCATCCTTGAGTAACCCTATTCCTCCCTCCCCCACCACCACCACCACCACCACCCATCAGCACCCATCAGCACCAGCCACCACATCCCTCCAGGCAGAACCCCCCGCCCCTCCCCCACCCCACCCTCCCTCGCCCGACACGTAACGGTCACCGACCGGGTCCCGGAGTCCAGCTCCCCTCCCCCCCGCCCCCCCCCCCACCGCCCGCACGTCACGTGACCGTATAAATCCCGCCCACCCTCAGATGGGCCGCGTCACCGGCTATATGAATGCAACCTTTCTTCACACTGCCCGCGCTTTTGTATCTGTGTGTCTGTGTGCGTGTATGTGTGTGTCTGTGAGTGTATGTGACTCTGAGGGTGTGTATGTGAGTCTCTGTGTGTCTGTATGCGTGTATGTGTGTGTCTGTGAGTGTATGTGACTGAGTATGTTTCTGTGAGTGTCTGCGTGTCTGTGTATGCGTGGGTGTGTATATTGTATGTCTGCATGTGCATGTATGTGTGCCTATGAGTTTACATGGATGTATGTATGTGTCTGTGTGTGTGACTGTATGTGTATATGTGTGTCTTTCTGTGTATGTGAGTGTATGTGTATGTGTGTCTGTGTATGTATGTGTGTATGTATGTGAGTGTCTGTGTATGTATGCATATGTATGTGTGTCTGTGTTTGTCTGTGTATGTGTATGTCTCTGTGTGTCTATGTGTGTATGTGAGTGTATATGTGTATGTATGTGTGTATGTATGTGTGTTTGTGCGTGTATGTGTATGTATGGGAGTGTTTGTGTATGTATGTATATGTATGTGTGTGTCTATGTGTGGTTGTGTGAGTGTCTCTCTGAGTCTGCTATGAGATCTGTGCTTATCTATGTGAGTGTGTTTGTCACTAATGTCAGTGGGTACATGTCTTAAATGTGTCAATGTGTGTATGTCTTCGTGTGTGACTGTGCGTGAGTTTGCCAGTGCGTCTGTATGTGTGTCAGTGTGTCTGTTTGCAGGTTGCGTGTCTGTGTGTGTCGACGTGTTTCTGCAAAGTGGCCTGCAAAGTAGCTGGACAATAGACTACATCACCGTTCCAGCGGCGCGGTGCATTGTGGCATGCGTCAGAGCAAAACAAACCCACGAGAAGCACATGGCACATGCTAATACACTGGGTGCAGCTATGAAATGTGCTAGCTTCAGCTCATCTCAGCTCTTGTTTGAAACATAGAATACCAACTCAAAAAATATATATAATAAATGAAGATATTAATCTTTTATCCAGCATTGCATTTACATCAACATAATATGCACATCTTATGTAATGTGCATTTAGATTTAGACAAATCTGGGCACTCAGACTGGTGTTAGAGCCATAGCCAGAGTCAGTTTTACTTATTTTATTCATGTTTTTATTTATATCCTATGGTTAATGACATATGTAGAAATAAACATTGAGTAGGGTTAATCAGATATTGGTTATATATTTCTTTGAAACAAGTTTTTGTTGACACATTTGACAATTTAATATTTAGAACAAGAATGACTTATGTCTAATCAATGGTGATGTAAACATCAGCCTGTAAAGTGACTGAAATTGTATGTTTCTTAGCTCAAAATGGTTAATTATGGAGGGTTATGTCTTAAACATATTCATTATATTATTATATTGCATCCATCCATCCATGTTTGTGCCAAATTGTTATATATTTTTATTAATTTTGAATGAAATGGAAATTTGGCCCTACGCGTATCGGCAAACTCAATGTACGTCTTTGCTTTGCCACCAACGCCGTTTTCAGCGCCTGCGCAGTTGGAAGCGTGATCCCGTCTATAGGGCAGCTTTTGGTGTGAATGACTGAGTTGGAGGAGTGAGTATAGTTCACTTTTAAGTGGAAATTAGCTCTGGTATTACTAGTATCAGTAAGGGGTGGGACCTATTCAATTAGTATGTTCTATCTGAGTGTGAGGAGTATGGGGTAGGTTGGTTGGTGATACAAATGGGGTGCAACTGGAGTCTAAATAGTTGGTGCCTTGGTGTGTGGGTGGGCTACCGCGTACTGGTAGATGGGTGGTAGGAATGGTCCACAAGTGTTATCTAAATCGTTGAATGGTGTTTGGGTGGGGTGATGATAATGGTGTACAAGTGTTATCTAAATCGTTGAATGGTGTTTGGGTGGGGTGATGATAATGGTGTAGAAGTGTTATCTAAATCGTTGAATGGTGTTTGGGTGGGGTGATGGGTGGGGTGATGATAATAGTGTCCAAGTGTTATCTAAATCATTTAATGGTGTTTGGGTGGGGTGATGATAATCGTGTACAAGTGTTATCTAAATCGTTGAATGGTGTTTGGGTGGGGTGATGATAATGGTGTAGAAGTGTTATCTAAATCGTTGAATGGTGTTTGGGTGGGGTGATGATAATGGTGTACAAGTGTTATCTAAATCGTTGAAGGTGTTTGGGTGGGGTGATGATAATGGTGTACAAGTGTTATCTAAATCATTTAATGGTGTTTGGGTGGGGTGATGATGATGGTGTACAAGTGTTATCTAAATCATTGAATGGTGTTTGGGTGGGGTGTCCAAGTGTTATCTAAATCGTTGAATGGTGTTTCTGTGGCATGATGATAATGGTGTCCAAGTGTTATCTAAATCGTTGAATGGTGTTTGGGTGGGGTGATGATAATGGTGTACAAGTGTTATCTAAATCGTTGAATGGTGTTTGGGTGGGGTGATGATAATGGTGTACAACTGTTATCTAAATCGTTGAATGGTGTTTGGGTGGGGTGATGATAATGGTGTACAACTGTTATCTAAATCGTTGAATGGGGTTTGGGTGGGGTGATGATAATGGTGTACAAGTGTTATATAAATAGTTGAATGGTTGGTGAATGCTAAGAATGGTGTACAAATGGTATCTAAATAGTTGAATGGTGGACGCCCTGGTGTTTGGCGGGAGTTTGCACAGTGGTGTAGGTGGGTGGGTGGGTGTGTGGGTGGCTCCATGCTGAGGTTCTACAGATGGTGTCTGTGTGTGATGAGGGAGGGGAGGGGGGGGGGGCAGAGAAAGGGTGAGGCTGCGGCAGAGAGTGAGAGGGGTAGGGGGAGTGGGAGCGGAGGGTAGGGGTATGTGTATGTGTGAGGGGGTGGGGGAGGGGCTGAGAGTACGGTAGACTGGCGTAGGGAGACAGGGCAAAGTGTGGGTGTGTCTGTGGGGTATGCATGTGTGTGTGTGTGGGGGGCGGGGGGTTGTCAATGAATACGGTGTCGCCACCCCCAGGGGATGTAGGTAATACTTACACCGCCTGATGCAACGAGACGTGGCCCCGGTCCCTCGGGCCTCCAGGGGGCCTCCATGGGGGCTCCAGGGGGACTCAGGGAGCAGTGGGTGGCATGGGAACGTGCCGAACCCATCCAGCTTTCTCACCTCAGTCTTTTACTGTTTTACCCCAACACTCCACGGTACTCTCACCATCATGCTACACCACTGTCACTGTTTTACCCCTGTCAATGTGGTTTCCCTGTCACTGTGATATCCCTGTCACTGCGGTATCCCTGTCAACGCGGTACCCCTGCCACTGTGATACCCCTGTCAATGTGGTATCCCTGTCAATGTGGTATCCATGTAAACGGGAGCACACTCCACGGTACTCTCACCATCATGATACACCACTGTCACTGTTGTACCCCTGTCACTGTGGGTGTATCCCTGTCACTGTGGTTGTATCCCTGTCACTTTCGTATCCCTGTCACTGTCGTATCCCTTTCACTATGGTTCCCTTGTCAATGGGGTATCCCTGTCAATGCGGTATCCCTGTCAATGCGGTATCCCTGTCAACGCGGTAACCCTGCCACTGTGGTATCCCTATCCCCGTTGTACCCCTGTCAGTGATACCCCCGTCACTGTGGTTGTATCCCTGTCACTGTCGTATCCCTGTCACTGTCGTATCCCTGTCACTGTCGTATCCCTGTCACTGTGGTTCCCCTGTCAATGCAGTATCCTGTCAATGTGGTATGTCTGTCAATGCGGTACCCCTGTCACTGTGGTACCCCCGTCACTGTCGTATTCCTGTCACTATTGTATCCCTGTCACTGTCGTATCCCTGTCACTGTGGTTCTCCTGTCAATGCAGTATCCTGTCAATGCGGTATGTCTGTCAATGCGGTATGTCTGTCAATGCGGTACCCCTGTCACTGTGGTAACCCCGTCACTGTCGTATTCCTGTCACTATTGTATGCCTGTCACTGTCGTATCCCTGTCACTGTGGTACCCCTGTCAATGCGGCATCCCTGTCACTGTGGTTCGCAGGTCACCGTCGTACCCCAGTCACTGTCATACCGCTGCACAGTCACTGTCGTACAACTGTCGCTGTCCCTGCACCCTGGGACCCATTTAGACACCCAATAGCCGATGTATAGTTGTTGTTCTGGGGGATCGCTAAACAAACAAACAGACAAACAAAAAGGCAAAAAAGTAGTACCCATTTAAAATAAAAGTTACTTCAAATCAGAATAAAGTAGATTTATCTCAGAAAATGTCAGAAACTCAAAACTACCCAAGTATGCAACTTACAGAGTCTGTTCATGTTTAGGGACTTAATTGGCAACCAAGCCTCTGGTGGCTTGCATATCTGATCAAGGCTCTACAAGTGCAGGTGCATCAAGTGGCCCAGTGTGCTGAGCCGTGAATCACTGCACTGAAACAATAAAAGCCACACGGAAAACAGGCGCACGCGGAATAGAGAGAGAGAGAGAGAGAGAGAGAAAAGGAGAACAAAAAACAAAAAAATACCCCCTTTATGGGCGCCATTAAATGATATGATGAACTGCCAACTTTTTGCCATTCACTCACACATGCCATGTGGTTCCTACCTTGGACAGCGTACAGGTCCACCCCCCAAAATGCACGTGTGCTGTGTAGGCTTACCTGGATAAGACAAAAAGAGAGAGAGACAAGGTCAAGGTCAAGTTCAAGGTCAGTCAATTAGCGGTGTTGGTGGTAGTATAGGGGATGTAGATAATGTAGGCAGTCAATGGCTCGGCAGAACAGACAGAGATGGGCAGCAGGAGTTTACCACAAGAATGCTCTGGGTGGGGAGGAGCCGCAGGTGGGGGAGGGGGGGGGGGCGGGGAGCAGGTGGCCGTCCGCCGGGCACTGACTGGCCAGGGGACGGTGCACCGGCCACATGACATGACCAGCTCGGCCTCCGCTCAGCCCCCGGCCCCCGGCCCCCGGCCCCATACTCCGCCCTTCGTAGCACACGCAACACACCACACTTCAAAAGCACACAGGGCTTGGTGGATTTTTTTGCCTCGCCCTCCCTCCCTCCAACCCGCCCATATCTCTCTCTTGTCTAGGTTGGAACCAAAAATGGCCGCAAGGGGTTCGTGTTGGGGCTGGGGGTTTGGCGGAGGGGGGGGGGGGAAGGAGGGGGAGATGGATCGGAGCGGGGGAAAGGAGAGGGAAGGGATAGGGACAGGGAGAGGGAGCGGGAGATGGAGAGGGAGAGGACGAAGAGAGGGAGAGGGGATGGAGAGGGAAAGGGCGATGATGGGGAGGGAATGAATAGGGGGGGGGGGAATGAGCTGAGGGACAGGAAGAAGAAGGAGAGGTTGAGGAGAGATGGCGGGAAGCGGGAAGTGGGAGGAAAGAGAAAGGGAAAGGGGCAGGGAGAGAATGAATAGGAGGAGAGCAGCGGAGGGAGAGGAAGAAGAGGGAGAGGGTGAGAGGCAAATGGGGGTAAGGGATGGGGGGAGAAGAAGTGGGAGAGGTAGAGGGGAGGGGGGAGAGGGGAGTGTGAAGTGGGGGTGTGGGTGACTGTGACGGTAGGGTGGTCGATCGGGGAGACCCAGGAGAAGGACGCAGGGATGTTCATTACCCTATTACGCATGCGCGGCTGGAAGAAGCCACAGCAGTCAACTGGTGAGGTGGGGGAGATGGGGGGGGGGGGGGCAGAGTCAGCGAGCAATCAAAGAAGGAGGAGGGAGCGGGCACCGGGTTGAAATACACCACTGGTCGCCGGTAATCAGCGTCAAGCGCCATACCGCGCAGCGCCACCACCGGCAGAGCGTGGAACGACGAGCGAATAAACCACCCCGCCTAAATATATAACACCGGCTCCTCTTTACCCACCCACACGCCGTACCCCCATCACATCACACCCTGCACTCACTCACTGTCTCACCCACTCACTCACTGTCTCACCCACTCACTCACTCACTGTCTCACCCACTCACCCACTGTCTCATCCACCCACTCACTTACTGTCTCACCCACTCACTCACTGTCTCACCCACTCACTCACTGTCTCACCCACTCACTCACTGTCTCACCCACTCACTCACCCACTCACTCACTGTCTCACCCACTCATTCACTGTCTCACCCACTCACTCACCCACTCACTCACTGTCTCACCCACTCACTCACTGTCTCACCCACTCACTCACTGTCTCACCCACTCACTCACTGTCTCACCCACCCACTCACTTACTGTCTCACCCACTCACTCACAACTCACTCACCCACTCTCTCACACCCACCACGCAACCACTCATCACTCACTCGCTGCCTCATCCACTCACTCTCACTCACTCACATCAACCCACCCACTCACTCTCACCCACCCACTGTCTCACTCACTCACTGTCTCACCCACTCACTCACTGTCTCACCCACTCACTCACTGTTTCACCCACTCACTCACTGTCCCACCCACTCACTCACTCACAACTCACTCACCCACACCCACCACCCAACCACTCACTCACTCGCTGCCTCACTCACTCACTCTCTCACTCACTGTCACTCACTCACACCAACCCATCCACTCACACTCTCACCCACTCACTATGTCACGCACTCACTCACCCACTCTCTCACACCCACCACCCAACCACTCACTCACTCACTTACTCGCTGCCTCACCAACTCACTCTCTCACTCACTCACTCTCTCACTCTCACCCACTCACTCTCTCACCCACTCACTCTCTCACCCACTCACTCTCTCACCCACTCACTCTCTCACCCACTCACCCACTCACCCACTCACTATCTGGTCTGGAGACCCTTGGTTTTCGGACAGTTTAATTTAAAGGCACATAGTCCAATGATTATTTTGGGGCTCATTTTTTGAGGTGAATATATTATTAATATTAGGTTGATCGTCATAATATATCTTACTTCAGGTGGAAGTAAATTCTATCTAAAATGGCCAACTTTTGTTCAGTTTGAATTTCAAACATGCAAAGTTTATTTTGGTAAGCATGCCGAAACTCGGACACCCTATGATGTTACACCAGTAATCAGACTTACATCATATTCACTAAGCATTCTATTCCATGTGGTAACAGATGCTTAATAAATGCATCAGTACCTAATACCCCTGTCACACTACGACGTAATGAGCCAACGTGAGCCTAACGTGGTGATATTTCGTCATTACGTTGATGTACGTTGGATTACGTTATGATGACATCATAATGACGTTAGAGTGACGTCGAGCTACGTCACATTACGTCGTGTTACGTCGAATTACGTCGAGGTTTTGGACATGTTCAAAAGTTTCGACGTAGGTCGAACGTAAGGGTTTACGTTGCCGTACGTTCTGTTCACGTTCAGCGAACGTCAATGAGAACGGACGTTATTCCAACGCTCCTCACTACGTTCAACTACGTTCCACTACGTTGACCCCCATTAAACCAAGTGCAAATGCCCACGGGGCGTAATGGGAACGTCAGGAGAACGTCAGGAGAACGTCAGGAGAACATCAGGAGAACGTCAGGAGAACGTGCATTCAACGTACGTTCAACGTCTCATGACGTAGCGAATGTCACGTAACGTTCTTCTGACGATGGAATAACGTTCATAACGTTCCGTCAGTGTCATTACGTTGACCTCTCTCGTCGAACGACGGTATCACTACGCTTTACCGACGTTGCTCTCTCGTCCACTACACTGCATCCACGTTCAACTTGTGCCCAAATTTGCATACTACGCCGAGAAGTTCAACGTTCTTCACGTTCTCCCTACGTTGACGTCGTTACGTCGTAGTGTGACAGCCCCATAAGTTAGATATGTAGGATCAAATCTAGATAATAGTTTTGATTTTGAATATTTTATCCTTTCATCAAATTATGAAGCTTAAACTGGCAACCATCATTAGTGCGTATATTAAAATTGCATAGTCCCATGGTTTTGAATTGTTGTCATTTTTTCGGAGATAAATATACTTAGGTTAATCGCAATAATATGCTTTAATTTACTCATTTTAGTCTCAAGTGACTTTGCTTTTAAAATGACTAACTTACGAGATATTGGACGTGTAAAAGGGCTGGGCCGATCACATCCAGGACGTGGTTGAGCAACTCTCAGGTAGACATTAGCACCCACCCACACCCACACCCACACCCACACAGTCCACAATCAACACATAGGTCAGTGAGTCAACAAGTCTCCAGGCATACCGGCCCATCCTGGAGTGGGAGGTTGTTGGTTTTGGGGAGTTTTCAGTCGCATTGGCGTGCTGAAGGCCTCAAATCCGCAGCACTGTATGGGCACTGCCAAAGGCGGTCCCATGCAGCTGGTAGTTGGCTTCTACACAAGTTCTAGTGGGTAGTGGTCGGAGAAATCAAGGGGGGGGGGGGAGCAAGGGGACAGGCGAGTGGGAGGCGGGGCAGTGTGAAGAAGGTGGTTCGATTCCCCATGCCCTCACCTCTGCCAATTTGGATTTCCACCGCTGTGTATAACTTACAGTGACATCAAAGGCCAGTTGCTCTCATATCATGTCTATGTGGTGTGGGAGGTTAAAGATCCCTCGGTCGGTAAAAGTGTAGACTCGGGCTTTCTATCGACAACACGGTCTAATGGTGAAAACAAGTCTATTCAGACTTATCCATGATAGGCAGTATAAATCTTCAAGAAAAAATAAATAAAAAATCTCGGAGCCCAACTCCAGTGAGCCGGTGGAGGTTAGTTGGTTGCTGTATTTGTATGCCCCAGCAAGACCCTAGGCCATACCAGGACGAGTACCGACATGTGACAGTGCACACTCATGGCGACTTTATAGTGCTGCCTCACTGGGAGATCAGGCTGCTGGCACCATGACCTAATATTCCACTCAGTCACACTATCCTGACACTGCAACCAGTCGAGTGGGAGACACCATCCAAGAAGCAGGGAGCGGGACATAGCTCAGGGGGTCGGGTGTCCACCTGTGAAGGTGTGGGTCATGCGATCGATCCTGCGCAGTTGACCCATTTGCAGTTTGGGCTATTTTCCATTCCAACGAGTAGTCCACAACTGGTTCACCAAAGCCTGTGGTATGTGCTGTCCTGTCTGTGGGAAAGTGCATATAAAAGACCCATTGCTGCTTATTGGAAAGAGTGCCCTATGTGGCGGCAGTACGTTTCCTCCAAAGAATTATGTCAGAATGACCATATGGTTGACGTCCAATAGCCGATGATAAAAATCAATGTGCTCTTGAGGCATCGTTAAATAAAACAAACTTTTTTTTCGTCCAAGAAGCCACCACAAATTGGCTTTCCCCGCTACCCCCCCCCCCGCCCCCCCCCCTAACAAATGGCCGATGCCTGATACGACAGCGTCCAGCTCGGCCTAGCTGAACCTTTGATCTGTCTTTTTGGTTTGGTGTTTATTATTACAAATCAGATTGGCCATTCTTATTCCATTACCGTTGCAGCGATTGCTCTTTGCTTTGGTGTTGCTGTTTTACTATTTAATTGTATTGATATTATTATTTTTTCTTGAAGATTTACACTGCCTATCATGGATAAGTCTGAATAGACTTGTTTTCACCATTAGACAGTTTGTCGATAAAAAGATCAAGCCTACACCTTTACCGACCCAAGGGATTTTTAACCTCCCACACCACATAGATGTGGTATGAGAGGGACTGGCCTTTGATGACGCTGTAAGTTATACACAACGGTGGAAATCCAAATTGGCAGAGTTGCAGGCATGGGGAATCGAACCACTAACCTTCGGATTAGGAGTCCGACCTAGAAAAAGGTCAGAGACTCTAACCACTCCGCAGCCTTTATAACTTTTTCTCAAAGGTGCCGAGGGAGGTGAGCAGGTGGGTGGTCACTGGGTGCTGGTTGTGTGTGCAACAAGTGGCAGTTAGCCACGAGGATGAGGAAGGGAACATGTGACAAGACAGAGGACGAGAAAGGGCGCGAAAATGGAAAATGAGAAAGAAAGAGGCAACGAAAAGGAAAACGGAAGCCAGGGAAAGAAAGAAGAGAAAAAGAGGAAAGAAATAGGTAGTCTGACAGAAAAAGAGACAAAACGAGCAAGAGACAAAGAGAAAAAGAGAGAAAGAGAAGGAGACAAAGAGAGCAAGAGAGCAAGAGAGCCAGAGAGAAATAGAAAGAAATAGGTAGCAAAGAGAGAAATGTAGAGAGAAAGAGAGATAGTGAACAAGAGAAAGGAAGAGATAGAAAACAGGAGAGGGAAAGAAAGAGGTAGAAAATAAGAGAGAAAGAAATGTAAAGCAAGAGAGAGAGAAAGAGAAGAAGAAATAGGAGAAGGAGGATTTGTTTTGGGGTTTTACATCTTGGCACTATCTAGGTACATCAGGATTAATACATATATGTGAGTGGACGCGCTGACGGCGAGTTTATAGTGCTGCCTCGCTGGGATACCGGAATCCACGTTTTCATGCGAGACTGGAGTTGAGAATGAGAATGAGGATTAATTACCACCAGCACCACGACCTGATATCACACTCAGTCACATTATCCTGATACCGAACCAACCAGTCATTGCCCATCATAATAATGCCAACAGCAAGGCTAGGAAGTGACAAGCATCAATTTTATTATAATATAAGTAGTAGGTTTGACGCGACCAGGAATTGAACAAACTCCCGACCTTCCACACGGGAAGCCTGCGCTTTACCGATGTGACCACCGCGTCCGGTGGCTGAACAAGGATGGGTGGGGTGAGGGTGGGAGGTGGGGATGCGCGTAGGCGAAGGGGGCGGGTGTGAGGGTGAGTGTGTGGGAGGGGGTTTGGGAACTCAAGCACACACGCGGGTGCCTAGTAAATAGTAATAAAACATGAAGCTCAGATTTGTGCAATCACCCAGGGCAAATTTAGCATCAAATTCAATTATGGCGAGCTAAGCCTCGCAGACCCTCTCCCCCTCCCCTCCCCCCCTCCCCCCAGTCTCGGGTCTCAGGTCTCGGGTCGAGCGGGCCGGGAACGACAGCGGTCAATGCCGCCTAATTTGCCTAAATAGGCCATGATTGTGGCCGGCCACGTAAATGGGCGCCTAGCCCGGTAGGGGGCGGCTTTATGGCTCCCCCTGGCGGGCTAATTAGAATTGGTGATGATTTGCTTGCTTCTGTTAGCCATTGGACCATATTCTTATCTCATTATGACTGCTGGCCACTCCAGTCCCGTGTCAATATGGCCCCCTCCCCCAACCCCCTCCCACCTCCAACTTCCTACTCGCCCTCTCCCTCTCCCTCTCTCTCTCTCTCTTTCTTTCTCTCACTCTCTCTCTCTCGTTCTCTCGTCGGGTGATCTACCATCTACAATTGACGACGCCCACTTGTTTTCAGAGAGAAAAATCTGGGAAAAAAATCCCAACTGTTATTGCATACGAATCTGGTAATCTAATGCCCCAACACTAAACTCTTAACAGTTGGGGAGGGGGGCGGGGGGCGGGGGGTAGATCGGTAATCGGTAGAGCATGGGCCTCGCGTGCGGAAGGTCGGTTCCCTGTCGAGTCAAAGCAATGACTTTAATTCAAATTGATAGTTGTCGCTTCCTAGCCTGGCGCTAGACGTTAATAGGATAGGGCAAGGACTCGTTTGCTCAGTGTCAGGATAATGTGACCGAGTGGGATATTGGGTCATGGTGCTGGTGGTCTGGTCTCCCAGTGGGGCATCACTATACAGTCGCCATCAGCGTGCACTGTCACAAGTCGGTGCTCATCCTGGTATTTGAGCTTAGATGCTGCTAGGACGTAAAACAACAACAACCAACCAAACAACCCTTACCCTCCTATCCTTTTGTAATCCAAGTAAATGCCTGCGTTGGCTGTACTGTTCGACTTTAAAGGTACAGCACATGCTGTGCTGCTGTGCTGCTGTGCTGCTGTGTTGCTGTGCTGCTGCGCTTTTGTGTTTCTTATCGGACCGATAAGGTGTCAGATATCATAAACACACGCAAATACGTTGGTGATATAGGATCCGGGCAGCGCTAGCCGTAACACTGACACAGCCCCCACCCCCCGCCTCGGGTGTAATCTTATCTCTGGTGTTGATTATCTGACCCCCCCCCCCCTTCCCCTACACACGCGGCTCAGTGCACACATATATATGTACACGCACGCCATTACTACCTGTATCTTTAGCTTCTCATTAAAGTTGCATAGTCTGATGGTTTTTAATTTCTATATTTTTTCTGAGATAAATATATTAGATCGATCACTAGTATCTACTTTACATTAGCTTAAAGTTACTAAACCTTTGAGATATTTTGAGTGCAAACATGGAAAATTAGTTTTGGCAAGCTTGCCAAAACTCTGACACCATAGACTTCTACAGTAACAGGTTCTGTTAAATTGACTCAGTATTGCCTTCTACGCGGAAACAAATGCTTAATAAATGCATCAGTATCTAAGTTAGATATGTAAAATCAAATCTAGATAATTGATTTGGTTTTGAAAATTTGATATTTCATCGGACTATGCAGCTTTAATGACACACTATGCTCTATACCCACACTGCACACTAGGCTATATCAAATAGCATAGTGTGTAGTGTGGGCACTACACACTATGACATATGCCTACACTACACAATATGCATTATGCCCACACTACACACTATGACATATGCCTACACTACACACTATGCACTATGCCCACACTACACACTATGACATATGCCTACACTACACACTATGCATTATGCCCACACTACACAATATGCATTGTGCCCACACTACACACTATGCATTATGCCTACACTACACACTATGACATATGCCCACACTACACACTATGCATTATGCCCACACTACACACTATGACATATGCCTACACTACACACTATGACATATGCCCACACTACACACTATGCATTATGCCTACACTACACAATATGCATTATGCCCACACTACACACTATGCATTATGCCTACACTACACACTATGACATATGCCCACACTACACACTATGCATTATGCCCACACTACACACTATGACATATGCCTACACTACACACTATGCATTATGCCCACACTACACACTAATGCATTATGCCTACACTACACACTATGACATATGCTACACTACACACTATGCATTATGACCACACTACACACTATGACATATGGCCACACTACACACTATGCATTATGCCCACACTACACACTATGACATATGCCTACACTACACACTATGCATTATGCCTACACTACACACTATGACATATGCCCACACTACACACTATGACATATGCCTACACTACACACTATGCATTATGCCCACACTACACACTATGCATTATGCCTACACTACACACTAGATGGACATATGCCTTCTACACAGTATGATATATGCACACACTACACACTATGCATTATGCCCACACTACACACTATGACATATGCCTACACTACACACTATGCATTATGCCGACACTACACACTATGACATATGCCCACACTACACAATATGACATATGCCTACACTACACACTATGACATATGCCCACACTACACACTATGACATATGCCTACACTACACACTATGCTTTATGCCCACACTACACACTATGCATTATGCTTACACTACACACTATGACATATGCCCACACTACACACTATGACATATGCCCACACTACACACTATGACATATGCCCACACTACACACTATGCATTATGCCCACACTACACACTATGACATATGCCCACACTACACACTATGCATTATGCCCACACTACACACTATGCATTATGCCTACACTACACTCTATGATATATGCCTACATTACACACTATGACATATGCCCACACTACACACTATGACATATGCCTACACTACACACTATGCATTATGCCCACACTACACACTATGCATTATGCCCACACTACACACTATGACATATGCCCACACTACACACTATGCATTATGCCCACACTACACACTATGACATATGCCTACACTACACACTATGCATTATGCCCACACTACACACTATGACATATGCCTACACTACACACTATGCATTATGCCTACACTACACACTATGACATATGCCCACACTACACATAATGCATTATGTGCACACTACACACTATGCATTATGCCCACACTACACACTATGACATATGCCTACACTACACACTATGCATTATGCCCACACTACACACTATGACATATGCCCACACTACACACTATGACATATGCCCACACTACACACTATTCCCACACTATACACTATGACATATGCCTACACTACACACCATGTATTATGCCCACACTACACACTATGATATATGCCCACACTGCACACTATGCTATATAATATAGCATAGTGTATAGTGTGGGCACTACACACAATGCCTTATGCCCACACTACACACTATTCCATATGCCTACACTACACATAATGGCATATGCCCACACTTCACACTATGATATATGCCCACACTACACAATATGACATATTTCCAGACTACACACTATGACATATGCCCACGCTACACACGGTTCTATATACATACACTACACACTATGATGTATGCCCACACTACGCAATATGACCTATGCCCATACTACACATTATGCATACACTACACATTAAGCCCATACCACACACTATGCCAAATGACCATACTACATCCCCTCCCCTATCACCACCCACCCACCCTGTTCATATCCACACACCCCTTCCCCATCCCCCCTCACCCCCTCCTTTATCATACCCATCCTATCACCCCCCCCCCCCCATGCCCCACCTCACCCCTACCCCCACATTTGTCGGTACGCTCAAACAAGGTAAAGTCCCTGGACGCTGCTGCTAATTGGTGTCCGCACGCGGTCAGTTCCCCCCCCCCCCCCACCTCCACCCCCACGTAGCCGGTAACCTGAGCGCGCCAACATGGCCGATCTGGTGGTGAGATAAGGACGAGGCCCTGGTGCCAGGAGAAGGCCCCCCGGTGCCAGGAGAAGACAGCCGTGCAGACTGGTGGCCGGCAGGTAGATAAAAGATTCACCCTGTACTTGCAGTAGGGGTGAATGAAAACGTAGTCTAAATACGACCGCAAAAAAAGCTTTAGTATGGAACAGGAAGTGGAATCCCTGGTTACAGTATCAAATGGCTACTTACATCGGCACAGATTCGTTGAAATGGGAGAGAATGCAAATAGACAAGATGGCGACCATAGAATGCCATCGATTTGACTTCTAAAGTCCACTAAACTACATGTTTTATTATATTTTTCAAATCAAAAGTAATGGGTAAATATTAAGACATATGTTACAGATATATATTGTGCTTCTTAAATTAAGAATGTATGTGCTCATTTTCATTTAGTTCAGCATGTCGATAATCTTCGGCACTTTTTCTAATGGGTTGGTTTTCATCTCTACAGGGTGAATCGTTTAATTTAGTCGGCAGGACGATGAAGGAGACAGGTCAACCCGTCGCCTCCGCGGAGCGCCATTGACAGCACCCTCCACCATCGCCGGATGCCGTCGCCGAATCGGTAGAGCGCAGGCTTCCCGTGCGGATTGTTTGTTTTTGTTTGTTTGTTGTTATTTTCGATGTCCTAGCAACATCTAAGTTCATATCTGGATGGGTACCGACTTGTGACAGTGTGTACTCATGGACCCGTGACAGTGCGCACTCATGGCGACTTAATAGTGCTGGACCACTGGGAGACCAGGCCACAAGCTCCATGACCCGATATCCCACACAGTCACATTATCCTAATACTGTGCAAACCAGTCTTTGCCCTAGCCCTATTAATGCCGAGCGCCAGTCTATGATACTCTACAGATATATATATATATATAGTGCACATATATATATATGTATATATATATATATATATATATATTTTACCTCGGTATGCCGCCTCTGGCTAGCCGTAGGCTAGGGAGAAGGAAGCACATCCGGGTCCAGCAATTAGCATAAGTAACTCACAACGGGAGGACGTTTGTGAGTTGCTCCACAGGATTTATCTACTACTACTGCTTTTATCCAAAAGTAAGTACTGTTTTTCTTCGATAACTTTGTT